>SJYH01007556.1:33985-47452 GCA_006408735.1 Sylvicapra grimmia | reverse complement strand
CGTTGAGTCCAGTCTGGCAGCACCCAAAGAGAGAGTAGCCTGCCAACCCCTCACCTGCCATGGGCAGAAGCAGCACTTCCTATGACAAGAGAAAGACCAAAAAAACATTTCTCAGCTCAGTCTGGCAATTCCAGGAAAGAGGTTTGGTTATCTCTCACCTCTAAACGCATCCATTGATTTTCAGTGCCTTCCAAATAAAGGAGAAGTTCCCTCTTTATTGGTATCAATGGGCCTAGCTTCACTGTCTATTTAGTCACCAGGGAACCTCAGTTTCTCAATTGTAACATGGAAATTACGATAATATCTCTAATTCTATGGGCTCCTGTAAGGATTAAACATTACATATGTGAAGAACAAAGAAGGCATTAAAAAAAAAACAAACACAACAACTCTTATTACATCTTTTTCACTCAGGGATCTAGAAGACGACCACCACCTTCCCTTACGAAACCTGAAGTCCTTTCTTGCTTGTGGTCTCTTTCCAAGAATACCTTTCACTATTCTATAGTTTCTTTCTCATACCCTAGCAAGCTCTTTCCCTTCCCTTGAATTCCAGCTCCATCAAAGGCTGTGCCTTTGACCAAGTTTAAAAATTCTGTGGGACAATATGCCCTATGTCCACTGGAGGCAGTATAACAGCCATGATTAATAAGAGGACAGACTGGAGCCAGCCACAGGTCTGAATCCTGACTGCCAATTACTATTAATAATTGTGGACCACAGACAAGTTGGGCTTCCCTGGCGGCTCAGACTAATCCCTTGGAAAAAGAAGTGACAACTGACTCCAGTCTTTTTGCATGGAGAATTCCAATGGCGAGGAACCTGGCAGGCTATGGGGTCAAAAAGTAAGACACAACTGAACGACTAACACTTTCACAGGTCAGTTATTCAACCTCCCTGTGCCTGTCTTCTCATTTGTGGAAGGAGGGTAATACCTATCTCAAGAACTACTAAGAGAAGTAAAGCACTATTATAAAATATTTAGACTGTAGTACATTTTAAGTGTCCAATGTTTACTATTAGCATCTTCACAATTCTTTTAACGAATGCAGGTGCACAGAATTGGACTAATCATAATCCTTGATACGTCAGCATTCAGCCACACATGCCTCTCATGTTTATTTCAAATTTACCTGTTTATATTTTTCAATGTAATCAACCCATCCCACTGGTCCACATCCCAGTCTTGTTCCCTTGCCTTTCTCTCCTTGTCTATTTATATATACATAAACAATGCTTTGTGTTTAGTATCAATCTCATTCAAAGGGCTATTAGGAGTGGATGGCTTTCTTCTATCATCATTGAAATGCCCTTAGTTCCAGTCTAGTAACTCTGAGTCTCTAAGAGACAAGTCAAATTTTGACAGAATTTAAATTTCAGGACTCATTTCTCCCACATTGCATATCCTCTTTTTTTTTTGACTGTGTATTGTTTTGTGTTGACACTGAAGTTTAGGCTCAAAATGAAATGTGGAAGGGTGGGGAACAAAGCAGAGAGAAGGCATACTCTCAGAAAATAGCATTGAAAGCAAAAGCCAAACCTCAAGTTTCTTTCATTTCACATAAGATTAGGCAGATTAGACTGGAGATTATAAAATTCATTCATTTAACAAGTTTTTATTTAGCTCCCTCTTACGTGCCAGCCATACAGCAAATGTTCAAAAAGTCCCTCCTCTCACCTTCCTCCTCACATGCTTGGATCAAGTCTGCCACCAGGTCTCCTGCTTCCTTGCTGTTCTTGGGCTGTTTTGACCTCACCCATATCTCAACTTTCTCTGGCAAGGTGTTCAGAAACTGCTCCAGCACCAGCTGCTCCATCATCTGCTCCTTGGTGTGGATCTCTGGCTGCAGCCAACGCCAGCAGAACTCCTGGATTTGGCTCAGAGCTTGGTGAGGTCCTGTCACTGACAGGGACTGAAAATATCTAATGTTCTGATGAGAAACTCTCGGAGCCTCTGGGTTTCTTATGGGGGTGGTTTCTGGATTTTCTTCTTGATCACGTAGATGAACGAGCTGGGGATTCCTTGAGATATCATCCAAAACCTCTTTCATGTGGAACATTTTTACAGCTTGACCCTTCAAAGGATGGAGATACTCTTAAAGGCAGGCCGCTTCAAAGCACACTGTTGTGGAAGATGGTGGGCTGAGTTGTATCAAATGAAGAAAAGAGTCAGAAACCTTAGGATCTGCAGAAATTACACAGAAAGACTCACAAATGGTTTACACAGTTTAACTGGATGGTAGTGGTTATGTGAATCAAAGGAAGTTAGCTCATTTCACACAAATGCCTAGATGAATATTCACACAGATGTGTACATCTACAGACAGGCTGTTGCCTCAGTCACAATATCAGGTCTAGAAGATCCACAGACATGGGCTAGAAAAATCTCAGAAATGGCACTGAAGGAAAGAGACTTGAACCCCAAACCACAATGAACTGAACTAATTGATGAACCACATAAGAATATCATTTTAAAAATGAGTTAACACAAAATGAGGAAAGATCATTACATTCATCCTAGAAAGGGCTGGATTCCTATGCAACACATATAAAGAAATCATACAAATCTGTAAGAAAAAGGCAGTGATCAGTTAAATATTCAAATATATTTTCTTCTTTATTTAAACATTTTAATTCTTTAGCTAGAAGTTAGTCTGGGATAACATATGAGAAGATTTTAATTTTTTCTAAATACCTTTCTGCCTACCATCAATTTTAAATTTGTTACTACTTCCCTTCTTTTTTGAATGTATGATACCCCCACTGAACTGAATTTCTATCTCTACAGGCTGAAGCATAAAATTCTGAGAAAGGAGTAGCAGAAATGACTGTGAAATCCTGGCAGCCTGCCTCCCTAGGCAAGCCAGGTCCCAAGCTAGAGCAGAGAGTCACAATCGTTTCTCCTCACCCAGAGAGGGAAAAGTAAGGATAAAAGCAGCTAATGTTAAATACTTGGGGGGGGGGGGAAGCCAAAGAGTCCCTAAAAAACATATGAGTGGTGGTAGGTTCCGTGATTTCAGAGTAAGGAAGAAATTCCAGAGAAAAGGGGATGAGTGTTGGGAGAAGGGAGTGAAGACCAAGAGATTCCAGGTGGGCAGAGGCTGTGGCAGGAGGAAGCAGGGACTGAAGGGAGCCACCAAAAGAGAAGTGCTGAGGTATGGAGAAAGGAGTAAGGCAAGGCCAGGCAGAATGCAGAGCTGGAGCAGAGGAGGAGAAGCGCGGCAAGGTGAAGAGGAGACCACTCCTCTCCAACGTGGTCTAGGAGAGGTGTCCAGGGAGTAGGCCCCCGAGAGAAGGGTGGGGCTGAGGTCAAGGAGGAGCAGAAAGAGCCAGGACTAAGGAGAGGACGGAGGCGGGACTGAGGGACAGCATACAGAGAGGAGAGGTGCGAGAGGCGGGGGAGGAGGGCTGAGGGAAGAGGCCCAGAAGGACGGACCAGGGCCCAGGCCGAAGCAGGGGGCAGCAGGAAGGCTGAGGGAAGGTGAGGGCGGGGAGAGCAGAGGCGGCTCAGAGCCGGGGCGAGACACAGACGAGGGCGGGACGGGAGGCACGGGGGCGCCGAAGCGCGCCGCGCCCGAGGCCGACGAAGGGNGCGCCTGCGCAAGGCGGCCTGCGCGTGCGCACTGCGGGACCGCCCGCGCCGCCCGAGCACGCGGGCCGCCGCCGGCTCGCTCCGCTGGGGGGCGCGCGAGCACCGCGCCGCGTGCAGAAGGCTGGGCGGGGCCGCGGAACGGCCGCCTTTCGGTGCGTTACTAACTTTTCAGTAGTTAGCACGTGGGTAAAAAATTTAAAAATAAACAGTGTGCAGTGAAAAGCCTTCTCACTGTGGGTGTGCTGCTGCTAAGCCGCTTCAGTCGTGTCCGACTCTGTGCGACCCCATGGACGGCAGCCCACCAGGCTCCCCCGCCCCTGGGATTCTCCAGGCAAGAACACTGGAGGGGGGTGCCGTTTCCTTCTCCAGTGCATGAAAGTGAAAAGGGAAAGCGTGCCACCGACCAAATTTTTATGCTATAAACCACGTAACACCCAGGTGACCGGTGTAATTATTTGAATATTTATGAATAATTATATTGAATAATTACGAAAGCTTGAACGTGTTTTCAGTGTCCTTCCACAGTTTGTGTATATGTAAATAGATATATGTATATACATATGTGCATTATACACACATACATGTGATTATTATTGATATATATTATAAATATACTATAAATTCGGCACATATATATCTGTAATAGATATAAATATTTTAAAATATAAAATATGTTTTCTAAATAAGAAACGTGACTATATAACACAATCTATAATGTGGTATATACTGTAGCTTAAAATGTATACTTAAGCCATATAAATACTTCCTTGATAAGGCTTCCCTGGAAGCTCAGTTGGTAAAAGAATCTGCCTGCAATGCAGGAGATGCTGGTTCAATTCCTGGGTCAGGAAGATCCGCTGGAGAAGGAATAGGCTACCCACTCCAGTATTCTTGGCCTTCCCTTGTGGCTCAGCTGGTAAAGAATCGCCCGCAATAAGGGAGCCCTGGGTTCGATCCCTGGGTTGGGAAGATCCCCTGGAGAAGGGAACGGCTACCCACTTACCACTCAGTATTGGCTAATGGCTACCCAGTATTCTTGCCTGGAGAATTTCATGGGCTGTACAGTCCATGGGGTCTCAAAGAGTCAGACACGACTGACTGACTATAATACACGTATCACGATGACACACAGATTCATATTATATATAATTATGTTTGTACAAATATAAAACATATATTTTTGTGTTTGCAAAAATGCTCATAGTCTCATTTCCTACCTTTTTTATACAGAAGGTGGCAGACTGTACACATTGTTCTATGCCTTAATTTTTTCCTTATCTCAGAGAGCTTTTTATATCAGTACAAAGAGAATTTGCCTACTGTTTTTGAACAGCTGTTTGAATTCTGTTGTACTGTTGTTGTGACTTGATTTATTTAACCCGTTCCTGACTACTGGGTGGTTGAGTTCTTTTCAGCCTTTTGCTACCAGTATTCTGTGGAAAACTGAGCTTCAGCAGTTCTGCTGGTGTGTAAACCTTCTGGGAAGATAAATCCCGTGGAGGGGAATTACTGAGCCACAGTGCACATGTGTGTGTCATTTTGATAGAGATTTCTAAGCTACCTTCCATAGACACTTGCATCTCAGACCCCTACTAGCCTGTGTGAGCAAACCTGCATTCTCAGTGTTATAGGATGCTTTTTCAGTTTTTCCAAAACTAGGGTTGAGAAATTTTTCACGAGCAAGGTAGAATGTTTTCCTGTGTTGAGGAGCCATTTGTATTTATCTAAAGAACCTTTACCAGGGCCTCAAGACATGTAGGGAAAGTATAGTGAAATGTGCAATAATTATTTTATGCATTGTGATGTTGATTATGATGATGATGACATAATGGTGAATATTCTTGTCACTGACCTTATACCTGTGACAAAAATTAACTCAAAATGGATCATACACCCAAATGTAAAACCAAAACTAGAAAACTCCAGGAAGAGAACACAGAGAAAACCTATAACCTGAGATTTGGTGATGACTTTTTAGGTATACATATGCCGCTCACAAACCCCTGGTGTGGGGGATTCCCCAGAAGGGCTCTCCTATGTATTTTATCTGAAAATCTACAATTTGGAGGTCATTTAAGCTCTCTGAGCCTCATTTTGCCCTTCTAAAATGAAAGGACAGCAAGTTATTAAATGTAAGGATTAAAATTTGTAGAGGTGGAAAATCTTTTCTTCCATCTGGTGAGGGTCGCTGGGTAGGTCTGAAAATTAACCAACAAAGACAGATTAACAGGAGAAAAGCTTATAACTTATTTTGATATGTTTTAACTGACACAGGAGCCTTCCTAAGGAAATGAAGACCTAAAGAAACCAGACTTGAGTATTTCAAACTAGGTTTGATGAGGCGTGGACAGTTGTGGAAGCATATGATGGATGAAGGAATAAGAGGTGCGTGTAATAAGCTGGCAGAAACTTAGCAAGGCCTGTGTGTTCGTCTTCTTCTTGGAAGTGTTCCTCAGCCTTTGGAGATAAGAATGTTCCTTTCCTCCTGGTATAGGGGAGGTACCTCTCCCATAAGGGAATTATGACTTGTTTCACGGAAGCAGGGAGAAGGGGAAGTGAGAGTGAACTTCCTGCTTCTGCTGTTTTCTCAAACTGCTCCACCTTCAATATGCCAGGTGCCATATTTTGGGGTGAGGTATCCTGAACCCCCGGAGAAGGCAATGGCACGCCACTCCAGTACTCTTGCCTGGAAAATCCCATGGACAGAGGAGCCTGGTGGGCTGCAGTCCATGGGGTCACTAAGAGTCAGACACGACTGAGCGACTTCCCTTTCACTTTTCATTTTCATGCATTGGAGAATTAAATGGCAACCCACTCCAGTACTCTTGCCTGGAGAATCCCAGGGATGGTGAAGCCTGGTGGGCTGCCGTCTATGGGGTCGCACAGAGTCGGACACGACTGAAGTGACTTAGCAGCAGCAGCAGCATCCTGAACCCCATCACATGTCAAATGATTAAAGTGGTGTCTGAGATCTATACAGGCAGTTTATATGTTGGCTACAATTTTTTTAGAAGACTCTTGAGAGTCCCTTAGACTGCAAGATCAAACCAGTCAATCCTAAAGGAAATCAACTCTGAGTATTCATCGGAAGGACTGACATTGAAGCTGAAGCTCTGATACTCTGGCCACCTGATGCGAAGAGCGGACTCCTTGGGAAAGACCTTGATGCTGGGAAAGATTGGGGGCAGGAGGAGAAGGGGATGACAGAGAACAAGACGGTTGGATGGCGTCACCAACTCAATGGGCAAGGGTTTGAGCAAACTTCGGGAGATGGTGAAGGAAAGGGAAGCCTGGCGTGCTGCAGTCCATGGGGTCGCGAAGAATCGGACATGACTTAGTGACAGAACAGCAACAGCAACACAAAAAGTAAGAAAGAAGAGTGGTTGAGGAAGGAAGGGCGATAAGAGGGCAGCAAGACGGGCGTTTCCAACAGGGATCGCCGACTCCTGATTAGAAGCCATCGAGGAGTTAACACAGCTCGGGGTCCAGAGGAAAAACAGGTCAACAACCCAGCTTGGAATGTCCCCGGGAGTCATGCACTAAATGCCAGACCTGATGCAAAGCTCTCTGTTGTGTACATTTCCATCTAATTAAAGAAGCAGACATTTTTCTCAGAATCCACTTGAAACCAGAGAAGGCAATGGCACCCCACTCCAGTACTCTCGCCTGGAAAATCCTATGGACGGAGAAGCCTGGTGGGCTGCAGTCCATGGGGTCGCTAAGAGTCTGGCACGACTGAGCAACTTCACTTTCACTTTTCACTTTCATGCATTGGAGAAGGAAATGGCAACTCACCAGTGTTCCTGCCTGGAGAATTCCAGGGACGGGGGAGCCTAGTGGGCTGCCATCTATGGGATCGCACGGAGTCGGACACAATTGAAGGGACTTAGCAGCAGCAGCAGCAGCCACATGAAACATCCAGAGGTCAGGAGACTCCCACCTCTAAGTCACACACGGGTCTTAAGTGCACGTCAACTTCTTGGTAGTTCGTATCTTGTTTTTCTCACTTTTTCTTATTTTCTAGGCTGAAGGTAACTCACAAATATTTTCTTATGCGTAGGGGTCTTGTCCAGGGTGCCTGCCAGGGGCATGACACAGAAGCAGCATTAAAAAGCTGTATGTTCAACTTACGGTTGCTGAGGGGAAGGATGTGGGGAAGGGACGGTTAGGGAGTTTGGGACAGACGTGTGCACACTGCTGTATTTAAAATGGAGAATGAACAAGGACCTACTGTAAGCATGAGGAACTCCGCTCAGTGTTAAGTGGCAGCCTGGATCCAAGGGGAGTTTGGGGGAGAACGGAAAAAGGTGTATCTGTGGCTGAGTCCCTTTGCTGTCCACCTGAAACTATCTCAGCATTGTTAATTGGCTGTACTCCAATATAAAATAAACAGTTAAAAACTTCGTGTTCGATATATTAGCAGCACCTCTTAAGAGATCATAACTAGGAGGTGACATTGTCTTAAATGGTTTTCTAACTCCTTATGTTAAAATCAGAGCAGCAAGAGTAGATAAGGGGATATATGTTCATGCATATTTAAGATGTCACAATATGCAATCACCTGAAATAATTTATGCACATTTCACTCTTGATTTTTATTTGCTGAAAGAAAATATTATTAAGACAAAAAAGGAAAATCATCCCCCTGAACATGATATTACCCCCATGGTTCTTGCCCCAGTGCAAATACTTTACTTAGTCATCATATCTTTATACAACTTAAAAAAAAAAAACTTTTTGTTTTGTATTGAGGTATAACCAGTTAACAATGTTGTGATAGTTTCAGGTAAACAGTGAAGGGATTCAGCCATATATATATATATATATATATATATATATGTATTTATCCATTCTCTCTCAAATACCCCTCCCATCCAGGCTGCCACGTAACACTGAGCAAAGTTTCCTGTGCTATACAGTAGGACTTTGTTGGTTATCCATAAGAGCAAACCATAAGTTTATTCTCTGAGAGTTTATCTATGTTGTAACTTCATTTATATCATTTCATTTTAGGTTCCACATATGACGGATGCCATATGATATTTCTCCTTCTCTGTCTGATTTACTTCACTCAATATGACAATCACTAGGCCCATCCATGTTGCTGCAAATTGCATTATTTCATTCTTTTTAATGGCTAATATTCCATTGTACTGTGTACAACTCTTATTGTATGTGTATGTTTTACACTTTACATAACTTATTAGTTGTCTCTTTAAATATGACGAACCTAGATAGCATATTCAAAAACAGAGACATTACTTTGCCAACCAAGGTCCATCTATGGTTTTTCCAGTGTTCATGCATGGATGTGAGAGTTGGACTATGAAGAAGTCTGAGCACTGAAGAATTGATGCTTTTGAACTGTGGTGTTGGAGAAGACTCTTGAGAGTCCCTTGGACTTCAAGGAGATCCAACCAGTCCATTCTAAAGATCAGCCCTGGGATTTCTTTGGAAGGAATGATGCTAAAGCTGAAACTCCAGTACTTTGGCCACCTCATTTGAAGAGTTGACTCATTGGAAAAGACTCTGATGCTGGCAGGTATTGGGGGCAGGAGGAGAAGGGGACGACAGAGGATGAGATGGCTGGATGGCATCATCGACTCGATGGACATGAGTTTGAATGAACTCTGGGAGTTGGTGATGGACAGGGAGGCCTGGCGTGCTGCAGTCCATGGGGTCGCAAAGAGTTGGACACAACTGAGCGACTGAACTGAACTGAAGATCTAATAAGAGTACATTATGAGAAGTGCTGGGCTGGATGAAGCACAAACTGGAATCAGGGTTGCTAGGAGAAATATCAATAACCTCACATATGCAGATGACATCACCCTTATGGCAGAAAGCGAAGAGGAACTAAACGGCCTCTTGAAGAAAGTGAAAGAGGAGAGTGAAAAGTTGGCTTAAAGCTCAACATTCAGAAAACAAAGATCATGGCATCCGGTCCCATCACTTCATGGTAAATAGATGGAGAAACTGTGGAAACTGGCAGACTTTATTTTGGGGGCTCCAAAATCACTGCAGATGGTGACTGCAGCCATGAATAAAAGACGCCTACTCTTTGGAAGAAAAGTTACGACCAACCTAGACAGCACATTAAAAAGCAGAGACATTACTTTGCCAACAAAGGTCGATCTAGTCAAGGCTATGGTTTTTCCAGTGGTCATGTATGGATGTGAGAGTTGGACTATAAAGAAAGGTGAGGGCCGAAGAATTGATGCTTTTGAACTGTGGTGTTGGAGAAGACTCTTGAGAGTCCCTTGGACTGCAAGGAGATCCAACCAGTCCATCCTAAAGGAAATCAGTCCTGAGTGTTCATTGGAAGGACTGATGTTGAAGCTGAAACTCCAATCCTTTGGCCACCTGATGCGAAGAGCTGACTCATTCGAAAAGACCCTGATGCTAGGAGGGATTGGGGGCAGGAGGAGAAGGGGACGACAGAGGATGAGATGGTTGGATGGCATCACCAACTCAATGGACATGAGTTTGGGTAAACTCTGGGAGTTGGTGATGGACAGGGAGGCCTGGCGTGCTGCCGTTCATGAGGTCACAAAGAGTCGGATACGACTCAGCAACTGAACTGAAGATCTAATAAATACCGAAATCCATAAAAAAGCTGAATGTTCAAGTGAATTTTATAACACTCAGCCTAGTTCAGGGCTCCTTAATCTCAGAGCGTTGCTCACTGGCGCCTGGATGACTGGGGGCCATCCTGTGCATCGCAGGCTGTTGGAAGCAGCGTCTTCCGCCTCTACCCACTAATCCCCTGTCCTCAAACTGTGATAAAATGCTGCCAGGCACCCTCTGGGGACAGACAACCACTCCCAGCTGAGAAACAGTGGCCAGAGCGATGTGAAGAATGTGTTTTTGTACAGTGTGATCTATCTCCTGCATATCTTTGAACATTTATGAGCCCGAGCAGAGACACAAACACACACCACATCTGAAGGGCCACAAGCTGAGGGATGGAGAATGCTGAGCAGCCGATAAACATCACCCTGACCTCCGGGGAGGAGAAGGAGGCACAGGAGATGGAATTCAGTCATGTGGCAAATGATGAAATCAACCTAGCCTGCATGATGGAATGCTAACCAAGACCTGGGACCCCCACGATGGAACACTAACCAAGATCCGGGACCCCCACGATGGAACACTAACAAAGACCCAGGACCCCCATGACGGAACACTAACCAAGACCCGAGACCCCCACGATGGAACACTAACCAAGACCCGGGACCCTCAATGCTTGAGTGAGCCTCCCTGGGGACACTCCTGGATGTGCAGGATGGGGAGGTGCCCCAGGACCCCAAAGCCCAGTGCCTCTCTGCATGTGAGCATCGCAGCGACTTCCCTGGTGGTCCCAGGGCTGGGGGCCTGGGCTCCATCCCCAGTCAGGGAACTAGATCCCACATGCTGCTGCTTAGACTGGGCGCAACCAAATGAATGAAAATAGCTGTTAATGTATATATCCATATATATAACATGACACTGTGAGCACGACGCTTTCCTGAATTCTGCGAGCCCCTCTAGTGAATAACAGAACTTGAGGGAATTGAGGAATCCCAGATTTGTAGCCAGTTGATCAGAAGTGTGGGCAGCCTGGGAACCCACAGAACATTTGTCTGGTGTCTAAAGAGAGGGCAGTCTTGTGCACTCCCCACCAAGTTAGGTATCACTTCAGTTCAGTTCAGTCGCTCAGTTGTGTCCGATTCTTTGCGACCCCGTGAATCGCAGCACGCCAGGCCTCCCTGTCCATCACCAATTCCTGGAGTTCACTCAAACTCACATCCATCGAGTCGGTGATGCCATCCAGCCATCTCATCCTCTGTCGTCCCCTTTTCCTCCTGACCCCAATCCCTCCCAGCATCAGAGTCTTTTCCAGTGAGTCAACTCTTCGCATGAGGTGGCCAAAGGACTGGAGTTTAGGTATATAGATCCCAAATTCTGTGAAAGAAACTGGGCCAAGGGAGGTGAAGGAGAGCAAAACCAACAAAGACTTATTAGCATGTGTCTTGTCGAGTGTGAGACACACGGAAGCACCCAGAGATGAGTGACTCAAAGAGGGGCCAGAATTTGCAGTCTTTGTCCCTAACCTCTGGGCTTCCCTGGTGGCTGAGACATTAAAGAATCTCGCCCGCTGGCTGGGGAGGCTGGAGGCTGCTGCGCAGGTCTGTGCTGCGTGTACAGCGAGGGGTCTCAGTCATACAGATGCATGAATCCGTTCTCAGAAAAGCCATTTTAATACCTTGCACAAAGGCGGCAAACATGGGTTCATTCTTCCCTCACGGGGACACAGCAAACACAGGTTCCCAGGGGGCTGGTGAAAGGAGTCGCTTCCCGGCCTCCCCGGGGAGAGGAGACGGGCAGGCCCAGCAGGATGGAGACCTTCGAGCACGTGACCCCCAGGCGCTCATCTCCCCTTCTCGCCTCATTACCCCCAAAGCAGAGCGACATCATTTCCAAACGCCCTCGAGGATTTCCCCAGTCGTGACTTTACATTCATCTCAGGAGGCTGTGCCTCTAGGTGACTTTAAACCCTGGACTGAGTGCCACTGCGAACCGGATGGCATTTCTGAAACCAGAAGTCCACGTTTATTATTTTAAAAATACACACTTCTCGGCTGCGCCTGATGTAGGCTTCGCACCCCTTCCCCTCCCCCACTGTGTTCTCCGCCCCTCAGGGGGTTCAGCTCAAGGATTCAGGGTCTCGCTTTGGGTGACTGCAACTGGAAAATCTCCAGCAGGAGTTAGAAACCAGCCTCAGTTCCTTCCCCTTCAGTCCCTTTCCTGCCCCCTCCCGGCTTGGGAACAGAAACAGCGGGGAGCTGCACCCCACCACCACCCCGGGAGGTGTCAGCCGCTCATTCTTTGATAAATGTTTTCAAAAATGAAAAATTCTGAAGATTTGTAACTTGGTTATAATATTAAATATTTGATATTAAGAGCCTTTAATAAGGCATTTAGAATTTTGGGGAAAAAAGATGTAATATTTTCCACGGTCAGAGAAGGAGATGGTTGGACGGCATCACAGACTCAATGGAGACGAGTGTGAGCCAACTCCGGGAGGGTGGAGGACGCGGAGGCCTGGCGTGCGGCAGCCCCTGGGGCCACACAGAGTCGGACATGACAAAGCGACTGGACAACAGCAACTACAATCTCTTTCAAGAACACAAGACGAGGCTGTCACCTCCAGCCACCGTGCTGCACCTGAGGCCCCGGAACTCGCTCATCTTCTAGCTGGAGGGTTGCGCTCTGACGGGAGTCTCCCAGGTCCCGCTGAGCCAGCAGTGACTGTCCATCACCAGGGATGCGTGGGGGGAGGAGGGCGAGAAACCTGAGCAGAAATCAAAGGTGGCCACACACGCAGGGTGGGAGTTTCTGACTGTGTGCTGAGTCGCGCAGGCGTGTCCGCCTCTTTGCGGCCCCATGGACTACACCCACCAGGCTCCTCTGTCCATGGGACTCTCCAGGCAAGAGCACTGGAGCGGGTGGCCATGCCCTCCTTCAGTGAGTAAGTCTCCTGCATTGCAGGCGGATTCTTTACCAACTATGCCACCTGGGAAGCCCACAGGATGGACACATGTCATTGTATTAATCCACTTGTCCAAACCCACAGACGGCACACTCTCAAGAATGAGCCCACAGCCTCCCAGACCGCGGGTGCTTCACACATAACCACAGGTGAGAGGTGGGCCTCTCCCGCTCTCTGACTCTGGTGGTGGTTGCAGCAAGACCCCCCACTTCCCTAGTCAGAGGGGTTCACCCCAGGGTGGGGGGTTGCTTGCTGCCTGGGGGCGGGGCCTCAGGAGGTCACAGGGTCAAGGTCAGGCTCCACATCTGCTTTCCTTCAGGCAGCGGGAGATGCAGCCAGGCCA
>SJYH01007556.1:0-12215 GCA_006408735.1 Sylvicapra grimmia | reverse complement strand
TCCCGGGGACCAGGACCCGGGCTCCGCGCCGCCCGCCCTGGAGGGGGTCCCCGCCTCCGGACACCCCAGCCTCCTCTGTCGCCGTCAGTGTTCGCTTCTCCCAGTGACCAGTGAAATCTTTGGACCTGGAGTCTCCCCGAGGTGGAAGGGATCCGAGGGTCTCCACCGCCTCCAGGGGAAAACTTGGATTTCTCCAGGGCCCCCGCCGCCCGCGCCCTGGGGTCTCGGGGTCCCCAGGCAGCAGCTCCCGCGCCCGCACCTCCTCCCGGGGCGCCCCCGGCCTCCCGCGGGGACCCCTCGCCCGCGCCCCCGCCCTGCGGGCGCAGACCCCGCGGAGCGGCGGCCGCGGGACTGACCTGGGGACCCGCTTCGGTCTGGGCTGCTGGGCAGGGCAGGCGGGCTGGCTCCGCGCGCGTCCGTGGTGCCTGAGCAGAGCCGGCTCCGGAGACGCTCGGGGACGCGGTGGACAAACGCGCGCTTATGTACGGGCTGAGCCGCTCGGCGACTCGCGCAACCCCCAAGCCCGCCCCCAAGGCCGAGTCAGGTGGTTCAGCCGCCTCTGACACCAGCACGGGCGTCAGAGGGTTCGTGGCAGCTTGGTTATTAGGGGGGAGGGTCGGGGGCCTCTTGTCTTCGTTGCTTCGAGAAACCGATATAGGAGGTCGTGATGGGCAGGTCTTAAGGGGACGAGAATGACCTTGTGCCCGTCATAAGCGTAAGCCAGTGGTCCTAAACTTGTGCTGAGAGTGTGAAGAAATGGCACACTGGTCGAAACACGCGTATGTGTTAATAGCATGTGTCCCGGACGCAAACACAAAATATCTTTTAACGTTGGGCGTCACGGGAAGTTCAAGAGTTTCCCTCCTTTTCCTGATCATTCTCACACCTTCACCCGTGTTGATTGCGGTGTGTGTCTCTTCAGCTCCGGGTCAGCCCCCTTTCTTGGCCAGGGTGGGCGGCAGGCATTGTAGACTCCTGAGCCGTCAGGTCTGTGTCGCAGCTGCTCCTCTTTGCATGAACCCATCCTGGACAGCCCTAAGGATGGACGGAGTTATGCCACCATGCCCTTATTTACACAGTCTGTGGGCTGGATGGTCATAATCTGCCCATCCTTGTCCTAAAGAATTTTTTGGTGCCAGCTCCCGGAGTAGATAAGCCAAAAAGTTGCTGTGAAAAGTGCAGTTTGGACAGAAAGGTGAACAAATACGTGTTTTATGTACATATATAGAGAGAGTTTTATGGAAATTTAAATCCTGTAAAGTGTACTATAAAAATAGTAATATATTCTTGATATATGTGCAAAATGTGAAACAACCGCCTTTAAAAATAGCTCTGGTGAGCCTGGGTGACTTCCCTATAAGTTGGGGATCCTTTTAGTTCCTATTTCATAGGATTCTGGTGAAGATTACATGAGCTCATCTATGGAAAGTGCTCAGCACCGGACCTGACAGATGGAACGTGCCCGCGAAGTGTTAGGGTTTATCTAACACTATCTGTAACCAGTTGGTTAATCTCTCCCAGGAGAGGGGGTGCCCTTTGGGCCAGGCACTGGCCACTCTGAGACCCAAAGTACCCAGAGGACCGTGCAAGGAGCCAAGAGTCCCCAAGATGCACTGATAGGATTTTTTCAGGAGACTGTGCTCTTTCACGTTCTCCTAGCTGCAAGCCCTCAGCCTCACTTTCTGGGGGCCACAGTATGTGAAAACCTAAGGGATCTAAATCAGTCCTGATGCAGACCCTTCAGTGACCACGGAAATGTTGTGTATCTGCAGTGTCCAGGGCGGTAGCCTCTGGCCATGTTCGTCCGCTGAATCCTGCCCTGAGGCTGCCAAGAAACTCTGTTTTGAATTTTACTTAAGATTGATTTGTTTACATCAATTAGCTTCGTGTGGTTACTTAGTGATTACTGTGTTGGAGAGCCAGAAAACTGTACCTGATTCCTTTTCAAATGCATCCCCCAGAGAGTCACTGGCATTTGCGACCTGAACATTCTTTGTGCAGGGGGTCTCCCTGGTGCCTGGCACCATGTTTAGAATGGTCTCAATCCATTAGGGTCTAGTGTGTTAGTTGCTCAGTCATCTCTGACTCCTTGCGACCCCATGGACTGTAGCCCGCCAGACTCCTCTGTCCATGGGATTCTCCAGGCTAGGATACTGGAGTGGGTTGCCATTTGCTTCTTCAGAGCCTGGTAGTGGGGCACCAATTTGGGACAACCTGAAATAGCGCCAACGTTGCAGAGAAGTTCCAGGAGGGGGCGCTGAAGTATCATCCCACATGAGAACTTCTGGTCTACCCGATGTTGCCGGTGAAATGAACAGAATCTTATTCACAGAGGCTCTCCATGCTTTTCATGTACGTTTCAGTTATACGTTTTTTCCACACTCAGAAAGTTTACTGTCTCTTCCAGCTTGAAGTCTCTGGTGGAGCAGCAGGGAGGAGACCTGCCTGAAGCATCCCTACCCCCCCATCCTCAGTGCATCGTCACAACTTCCCGGAGGTGCAGGTTTTGCCGTGATGGGTAAGGGGTGAGCCCTCTGCGAAAGCTTCCCCACACGCAGGACTCCTGTGGGCTTCTCTGTGGCATGCAGGCTCTGAGGTCTCTGGACATTTGACTTACACAGGAAGTCTTTCCTCCTCATCCCTCACACTGACAACTGCATCCTGCCAGAGGCTCTTCCGATGCTTGCGAAGGGTCACCTGGCTGCTGAAGGCTCTCCCCCATTCCTGGCTTCTCTCCCAGGCACCAGGCTGGGGAACCCTCTTGTGTTGTGACAGGTGGAAGCCCATGGAAGTTGGGGATGTAATCACAACTCTGCATTGAGGTAGATTGCAGACATGGCCTGTTTTCCACCCCCTGCCTCATGTCTACCCCCTTTGCCCCTTAAGTGTGCAATGCCCCCTTGCTCTGAATTTGCATTTGGCCATGGAACGTGCTTTTGGCAGAGGAGGCTGGCAAAATATGATCCAGCAGAAGGTTGAAAAGTGCTTGTGAAATGACATTTGTTTCTCCCCTGCACCTCTATCAGTGCCATGAGGATGAACCTGCCCAGGCCAGCCTGTTGCAGGAGAAAAGACTTTGCGAGCAGGGCCAGGCCTCCCCAGTCCCCCAGGAGAAGCCAGCCTGGAGAGCTGAGGACCAGTGTCCACCAGGCACCGGGAGGAGCTCAGAAACGGCAACAGAGCCTCCTCCCTGACCTCATATGTCTTTTGTTCCTGAAGTTTGCCAACTAAAGGATGTTCCTCACCACGCACCACCACCTACAGTTCACCCTGAAAGGAATTCAGAGTGAAGATCTGGGTGAGGCACTTACGTTCTGGGAGAAGTGGGAGAAAGGATCCTCTGAGAGCAAGTCCTTTGTCCGTTTCCTGACTGCTCATTTATGTCCCTCCCCCCTAAAATAAACTAATCATAGGAATGAGATCACTAAGTAATTGAAATTAACTCCTGACTTATGAAGAATTGACGCTTTTGAACTGTGGTGTTGGAGAAGACTCTTGAGAGCCCCTTGGACTGCAAGGAAATCAAACCAGTCCACCCTAAAGGAAATCAATCCTGAATATTCATTGGAAGGACTGATGCTGAAGCTGAAACTCCAACACTTTGGCCACCTGATGCGAAGAACAAACTCATTGGAAAAGACCCTTATGCTGGGAAAGATTGAAGGCAGGAGAAGGGGACGACAGGGGATGAGATGGTTGGATGGCATCACCAACTCAATGGACGTGAGTTGGAGCAAGCTCTGGGAGTTGGTGCTGGACAGGGAAGCTTGGTGTGCTGCAGTCCATGAGGTCGCATGGACTCTGACACGCACGGAGTCTGACACGACTGAGCGACTGAACTGAATTAATATGCTCTCCTGAATGCCTTTTCTAACCTGTTGATACTTTTCCTGGATAAATAGAAGCGTGATTAGCTCTTTTCCCCCAAAGTGCCCCTAGGCATCCAGAAGGCAGATTGAGTTGGCAAGGCAACGTCTGAAGAAGCCTCAGCCGCTTCTGCATGCAATGGAGAATGGCGTAGGACCCAACCTCTTGCCTTGACGAGCCACAGAGATCCCTCTGTTTCCCCAAAACCCGTCTAATCAAAGCCACGGTTTTTCCAGTAGTCACGTACGGACGTGAGAGATGGACCATAGAGAAGGCTGAGCACCGAAGAACTGATGCGTTCAAGCTGCAGTGCTATAGAACACTCTTTAGAGTCCCTTGGACAGCAAGGAGATCAAACCAGTCAAGCTTAAAGGAAATAAACCCTGAATATTCACTGGAAGGATTGATGTTGAAGCTGAAGCTCCAATACTTTGGGCACCTGATGGGAAGAACTGACTCATTTGAAAAGACCCTGATGCTGGGAAAGATTGAAGGCAGGAGAAGGGGACGACAGGGGATGAGATGGTTGGATGGCATCACCAACTCAATGGACGTGAGTTGGAGCAAGCTCTGGGAGTTGGTGCTGGACAGGGAAGCTTGGTGTGCTGCAGTCCATGAGGTCGCATGGACTCTGACACGCACGGAGTCTGACACGACTGAGCGACTGAACTGAATTAATATGCTCTCCTGAATGCCTTTTCTAACCTGTTGATACTTTTCCTGGATAAATAGAAGCGTGATTAGCTCTTTTCCCCCAAAGTGCCCCTAGGCATCCAGAAGGCAGATTGAGTTGGCAAGGCAACGTCTGAAGAAGCCTCAGCCGCTTCTGCATGCAATGGAGAATGGCGTAGGACCCAACCTCTTGCCTTGACGAGCCACAGAGATCCCTCTGTTTCCCCAAAACCCGTCTAATCAAAGCCACGGTTTTTCCAGTAGTCACGTACGGACGTGAGAGATGGACCATAGAGAAGGCTGAGCACCGAAGAACTGATGCGTTCAAGCTGCAGTGCTATAGAACACTCTTTAGAGTCCCTTGGACAGCAAGGAGATCAAACCAGTCAAGCTTAAAGGAAATAAACCCTGAATATTCACTGGAAGGATTGATGTTGAAGCTGAAGCTCCAATACTTTGGGCACCTGATGGGAAGAACTGACTCATTTGAAAAGACCCTGATGCTGGGAAAGATTGAAGGCAGGAGAAGGGGACGACAGGGGATGAGATGGTTGGATGGCATCACCAACTCAATGGACGTGAGTTGGAGCAAGCTCTGGGAGTTGGTGCTGGACAGGGAAGCTTGGTGTGCTGCAGTCCATGAGGTCGCATGGACTCTGACACGCACGGAGTCTGACACGACTGAGCGACTGAACTGAATTAATATGCTCTCCTGAATGCCTTTTCTAACCTGTTGATACTTTTCCTGGATAAATAGAAGCGTGATTAGCTCTTTTCCCCCAAAGTGCCCCTAGGCATCCAGAAGGCAGATTGAGTTGGCAAGGCAACGTCTGAAGAAGCCTCAGCCGCTTCTGCATGCAATGGAGAATGGCGTAGGACCCAACCTCTTGCCTTGACGAGCCACAGAGATCCCTCTGTTTCCCCAAAACCCGTCTAATCAAAGCCACGGTTTTTCCAGTAGTCACGTACGGACGTGAGAGATGGACCATAGAGAAGGCTGAGCACCGAAGAACTGATGCGTTCAAGCTGCAGTGCTATAGAACACTCTTTAGAGTCCCTTGGACAGCAAGGAGATCAAACCAGTCAAGCTTAAAGGAAATAAACCCTGAATATTCACTGGAAGGATTGATGTTGAAGCTGAAGCTCCAATACTTTGGGCACCTGATGGGAAGAACTGACTCATTTGAAAAGACCCTGATGCTGGGAAAGATTGAAGGCAGGAGAAGGGGACGACAGAGGATGAGATGGTTGGATGGCATCACCAACTCGATGAGCATGAGTTTGAGCAAACTCTGGGAGATAGTGAAGAATAAGGATGTCTGGTGCGCTGCAGTCCATGGGGTCACAGAGTTGGACACCATTTAGCTGAACAATCAAAAGGCTGAGTAGAATCTCTTGAGTTGGTCCCTGGACATAAGCCCACCATCTCCCCAGGTGTCATCTTTTCTGATTTAAAGCACCTTTCCTATCTACTGACACCTGCCTCTTGAATGATCGACTTATGAGTGCCAGGTGGCCAAACTTGGGTTCAGTTACACCTCAGATGCTAGATATGTTCATGGGAAAATAATAGGACCCAAGAGCCTTAGATTCTTCCTGACTTAGAAAAGCACTAATCACATTCGCTGAGATGCCCACATGTCATGACCAGCATGAGCCTGCACTGAGATGCCCACGTGCCATGACCAGCATGAGCCTGCGCTGAGATGCCCACGTGCCATGACCAGCATGAGCCTGCGCTGAGATGCCCACGTGCCATGGCCAGCATGAGCCTGCGCTGAGCTATGCGCTTGATCGCATGGACCCCCTTTCCAAAATCACATGCAAACTGACCTCTCCCCTGCCTGTTTGGAGCAGTTCCTCACAGCTCTTCAAGAGGCTGTCTCCTGGGCTATAATCCCCACTAAATCACCCAGATGAAACAGAAACTCTCACATTGTGCATTTTCACCTCAGTGAGCACCTTCTGTGGATTTTGTGGTGGTGGTTGTTAACTGGCACTGTTGTGGCTACAGATACACGCTACACACGTATTTGAAGTATTTCTGCAGCATCTGAAGAGGTAAGTGAAGGGAATTGAAAGGTCTGAGTGTTGAAAGAGGCTCTTTGACTCACAATTGTGTGACCATCTGGGAATCTCCCCGTGTCCACCTCTGTGAGGCAGATACTGTGATGGTTAAGGGCGTAGACTCTGGAGCTAGCCGGCTTGGGTTTGAATGTTGGCTTGACTCCTTCTGATCTGTGTGACCTGAAGCAAGTGACGTGGACTCTCTGTTCTCTTAGAACCAGCCACAAGTTGTGAGAATTAAGTGGCTCAAAATGTGTAAAGACATTAGCTCAGTGCCTAACACAGGGTCAGTGCTCAAAAACGTTTATCCTGCTAAAAACGGAGGGGATCCTAATCAATGGGAGAGAGATACAGAACTGAAGAATACATTTATTCACTCATGTGTTCATCACAACATGTGCTGGAGATAAATTAACATAATAGACCTGATCCGAGGTGGACACTATTCATTCTCCTTTGCTATAGTAACAGAAGCTATTAGATGACATGGGATTGTCCAGCTAAGGACTACAGTTCCCAGCATCCCTTGCAACTAGATGTCACCACGTGACCGTCTCTGGCCAATGAGTCGTGAGGAAAAGTGATCTGGGCCTCTCGTAGGAGTCGCCCTTTGAAGGACTGAAGCGTGTCTTCTCCTCTCCTCATCCCCCCACTTGCCCCGAACCAGAATGTGGACTGGGTGTGGGGGTGAGCCCTCTCCAGCCACGTGGCACAGAGCACCGAGGTCAGAGGACCCTGGCTGCCCAGCTGCACGGAGCTGCGGCGCCCCGGCCCTGGGAGTTTCACACACAGACCGCAGCCTCGAGAGAGAGAGCAAGTCGGGTTTATTGAAGCCGCTGTACTGGGGGATTTTGCATCACGGGGGCCCAGCATGCACGATTCGGGGGCGCACGGTCAGCAGCGGGAGGCGCAGGGCCCTCGGGGTTTAGGAGGCAGTGACGAAGCTGAGGCAGCACAGCGGGCACTCGCACACCTTGACCTCGCGGAACTCCAGCACGGGCAGCGGGGCGAAGGCGCAGCTCGGGTCCGATTTCGAAGCGTCAGGAGCCGCCGGGGGCTCGGACTCAGGATCATCGGGTTCCACGTAATAGGTGAAGCAGACACTCGGCTGGAAGGAAAGAGAACAGAGACGCAGGGAAAGAATGGTCGTCTCCCACTCGCGATGTTTCAGAGTCAGGCCATTCTGTGCGGTGTGTGTGTGGGGGCATCTTGTGCATTGCAGGATGTTAAACACCATCGCTACCCTCTACCTCCCAGGTGCCAGTAGCTTCCTTCCTTTACTTGTGACAAAGAAGAAATGTATCCCGACACTGAAGGTGTCCCCTGGGGGGTGAATTGCCTCTAGTTGAGAATCACTGCTTCATCCCATCCTTACAGTGGTTAGGGAAAGGCAGGGACCGCCTGCCCCATACACGCCCATGGATACAAGATGTAGGGTTCTCATCTCATAAGCTGACGGTTGGTTCCGTGGTGGGCACAGGACCCAAAATGAACTGGTCAGAAAGCTTTCTTTCTAGACTATCTGGCTCATCTACAAGCATCTCCCCACTGATTTCTTATTAGTTAGCTGCACAGAGAAAAGAAAAATCAGTAAGTATTCAGTGGAGAAATGGGATAAACATCTCGACTGAGTGGATCAAAATTCAAGTGCATTTAGGACATGGCATCACTTAGGTGGTGCTCCAAAGATCATAGCTTACCCTGAGTCTCATTAGGGGGATAGCATAAAAATCAAACAAGTGTAGAAATGAAACAAAACAGAAAAAGCAATCAATATTGTGCAAGGTGTGACTTCGATGTTCAAAATCGTCTGTCATAAGAGGCAAAGGAAGACTGAGGAGATTGTCCAGCTCAAAGATGTATTGCGATATACAGATATATTGTGTGCGGGCTCAGTGGCTCAGTCGTGTCCGACTCTCTGCGACCCCGTGGACTGTAGCCCTCCAGGCTCCTCTGACCATGGGGTTCTCCAGGCAAGAAGACTGCAGTGGGTTGCCATTTCCTCCTCCAGGGCATCTTCCCAGCCCAGGGACTGAACCCATGTCTCCTACATCTCCTGCACTGGCAGGCAGGTTCTTTACAACTAGTGCCACCTGGGAATCCCAAAGACACATTACCAAGTGCAATACCTGCCCCAGCTTTCCCCCAGGTAGGAGGAAAAAGACCACCAAGCAGACCGCATGTAGTGAGTGAACAAGAGAAGAATACGGACAGCAGGTGAGATGGGAGTGCATATCAGGGTTAAAACCTCAAAGGCCACAACAGGCCCACAGTTAAAGAAGAGAATATTCTTTTTCTAAAGTGAAACACACGGAGGAATAGGAGCATGTATACATATACGCATAGTACATATATGAGAAAACATGCAAATAGAAAAAAAATGGCAACAATCGGTGAACTCGGCTGACCTTTGTACTGCTTTTGTAAAATCTTTGGTTGCATTACTTCTTAACAAGATTTTCTAAAGAGTCCTCCCCGGGACTGCTGCAGACACTAATAGGAAAGACGTTCTCCCAGGCGTTTGACCCTCTGCCTCCCCTGACCCCTCCCCACGGGCCCCCTGCTTCTCCCCAGGGTCCCTCCAGCCTCCCGCTTTGCGGGTCAAGAAGCCCAGAGACCGAGCAGACACCTCATTGGCAAAGTGTGAGTCACGTGCCAGCCCAGGACCAATCAGCGGGAACCTTGGCACTGCCGGCTCTGATTGGTCAAGGGCGTACCTGGAGCTGGTCTGAGGATGGGATCAGATCCATCCAAAGTGCGTGGAGACAGGTGATCCCCCCAGCAAAGTCAAGGGGGTTAGCAGGAGAAGGAGGACTGGTACCCAGGTGGACAAGGCCACAGCTGCCTTCGCAGGAGGGACCGTTCCCTGATTCATTCCTTCATGTAATCAGCCCGAGTGTATACAGTGCCGGACACGGGTTACATCTGATCTAGACAGGGGCTATGTCATTGCACAATAGAGGAGGCTCTTGACCCCACAAAACTACTCTAGTAGGGTAGTTTTAATCATTGATTAAAAAGATAGCTGCAAGATATGCTCTCAGGTAGCAATAATAACTCTGAAGAAAATTCAGGAAGGCAAGAGGTCAGAGGGAAATGGGGCAAAAGTGAGCAAGGGAGGCTTCATGGAGGAGGTGATACTGGAAGTTGGAATTAGGAAAGAGAGGAGGCAGGAAAGAGGGCAGCACCCCCAAGAGGATGGGGGCACATCCTGGGGTGGGGGACAAGGGACACCCAGCCACCCAAGGGTCTCTCCTGGGCAGAGAGGGTGGTGGAGGTGCCTGACCTCTCATAACCTAGGGGATCTCTGGTCAAAAGGAAGAAACAACCAGGCTTACCATGGGACAGAACGGCAGGACATTGAAAGACAGTCTTCCCTTCATTCCTCTGGGCTTCTTTCGAGGCTCATCAGGGTTCTCAGAAAGCAGGGCTGGGGAAGGAGGAAAGAGGCGTGAGGCAATCATGTCCTCTGAGGCTTGAGAAACTCAGTAATAATAAGATCTCCATCATGAAACCAGTGACAAAAACTAACACGTGTTGAGTACTTGCCCTGTGCCAGGCACTCTTGCATATATTATACTGTAATATCTAATTTGGTTATTATCTTCACACAACTTTACGGATGACGAAACTGAGGCACAGAGAGGTTAGGACATTTGCAGGAGGTTGCACAGCAATGCCTTCCATCACGCATTAAATTGCATCCTGAAGGCCCCAGGGAACAGACGGAATGTCAGTGACTGAAGGGGCTGGAGTCAGACAACAGGGGGCTGTGGAGATAGTGATGCCCTGGGGCGCCCGTGTCCAGGAGGAAGGCGCAGCTGATCCACAGGTGCCCCTGTGGCATATCTCTCCAGAGAATACTTAGGTTTCCCCACCCTAACCCCAAAGAAGGTTTCCCCAAAGAAGGCAATCCTTTGGCCACCTGATGAGAAGAACTGACTCATTGGAAAAGACCCTGATGCTGGGGGAGGTTGAAGGCAGGGGGGAAGGGGACGACAGAGGATGAGATGGTTGGATGGCATCACCAACCCGATGGACGTGAGTTTGAGCAAGCTCTGGGAGCTGGTGATGGACAGGGAAGCTTGGCGTGCTTCAGGTCATGGGGTCGCAAAGAGTCGGACACAACCGAGCCACTTAGCGTGCACAGCACTGACAGAGCGTGCAGTGCCAGGCAACTGGGCCCCAATCCGGGCATTGTGTGGGGGAGGGTCCTCGAGATGGGCAGGGGACACGATGCTTAAGGCCAAAGACCCCCAGGCCGGACGGGTTCAGATCCCACCGTGAGCTGACTATTCGCACTTGTCACCCTTCAGATTTCCCATCTGCAACAGGAGGTACTTGGTGTCACTATCTCACAGGGCTGTCATGGAGTGTGGGTGATGGGATGCTGGGAAAACTCTGGGACTGGGCCTGGCAGCACGTGCCAGATGAGAATTAAGTGAAGTAAGAGAAAATAGGAAGCGGAAGTGAGATATACAGTACACACCACGTATCAGACATAAATACACAGTGCCAGATACATACACATCCGTGTCTGTATGAGTGAGCACAGAACATTCTGGAAGACGGGACGAGAAACTGGAAGTAGCTACCTCTGGCAAGGCAGCGGGTAGCTAAGGAAGTGGCTCGCATCTTACTTTGTCTGATGGTTACACGCAGCTACAGACGTGATGAAATGGAAGTAAAAGCACGCGGGGGCTGTGCCAGTATCAGTGGATCAGTGGACTAGTTTTCACGCTGGACTATCATCCAATAAGATCGAATTACTGGGGGGAAATGGGAAAAAGGGTCCATAGAATTTCGATGGCAACGTCTGTGAATATAAAATTACTGCAAAGTAAAAGTTTTCAAAAAAGGGAGTGTCACAGCAAACCCAAGAGCCCTCCCTCATGAGGCCAGACCACCGACAGGACCAGCAAGGGGCTCTGTGCTCAGTCACTGAATCATGTCCGACTCTTTGGGACCCCATGGACTGTAGCCCGTCCGTGGGATCCTCCAGGCAAGAACACTGAGCGGGTTGCCATTTCCTTCTGCAGGGGGTCTTCTGCACCCAGGGAAACGTGTGACTCTTGCATTGGCAGGTGTGTTCTTACCACGAGCACCACCTGGGAAGCCCCGACCACACTCCTTCCCACTGCTAAATCCTTGGTTCAGGCCTCCATCGCGTCTCAGAGGAATGGCCCTGCAGCCCCTTGACCCGGCAGCTGAGTGGAGGGTCAGCCAGCCCATGCGGGTGGCCACAAGACGCAAAGGAGCCCGGACTGACTCCAGCTCCCAGGACGCGGCCCTGCAGGCTCTGAGCAGGGGAGTGACGGACCGACCCGCCGACGTGGGGTGGCGTTGGGGAGGTCCCATTCCGGGCGCCCCCAGGGCGTTCCCTCCTTCAGAGGAGCAGCGGCAGACACTCGGGCTCGGGGCCAGTCTTCAGGGTCCGTGCTTCCCCATCGCCTGTGCCCTGGGGACCTCCCCACTCCCACCTGCCCACAGTTTTCCGGTCTCACCTCCTTTCTCCGGAGGCCTGGTCTGCACCTCCTCGGCCTCCTGGCCCTCGATGGTGCTCAGAGGCAGCATCATGGCCCCACAGGTGCTCCCTGCAGACAGGACAT
>SJYH01007555.1:35336-48233 GCA_006408735.1 Sylvicapra grimmia | reverse complement strand
CTTATATGTCCTGAACACTCAACACTGGGGGAAGAACAGGGCTGATGACCCTAGTTGTCCAGAGCAATAGGGTTGATGACCCTACTTGCTCTAAGGTGGTGGCAATAGGGTTGATGAGCCTAATTTCTCGGGGAACCTACCATCGAATAGCCTGTTCTGGGCACCACTTGCCAGGGTCCAGCCCTGGTGGATCCAGGGTAATTCAAATGGTGAACAGTGTAGGTGAGAAAAAATTTATTTATTTAATTAGAAATATAAGATTAAACCAGGAAGAAATAGTATAGTAGAAAAATTAAGTGGAGAAAAGAGGCTGAATAACTTGGTTTACGTGGAAAACCAACAAAACTTTGAGACAAGAAGTTTGCACCATCTACGTTAGGCCACCAGCATCCTCTTGAATAGCAGGGGGTGTCACGCCTTGGTCTCCCCCTTGCGTGGATCTTAAAAGCCGGGGCAAGTAAGTAGACATGGCGAGTTTCCATGCCACAAATGGGAATTCAGCCTGAAATTAGAGTAGGGAGGAGACACGGGGGAAACCAGACCTTCCAATGACTGGCCTGGCCTAAATTTTCTATAAAGACCTTTTATACCATTTTTATTGTACTTAGAGATCAACGGGTAATACAAATTATGCAGCGATAACATCCCAGATTCTTATCAAAACCAGGCTTTTCTCTCTGCATACCTAGTTGTATACACAAGTCTTAGGTGATTTACATCATCTTTCGGCCAGATGGCCAATTAACATTTTACAGTCCTTTTCCAATAAAGGTTTGTCAACCAGAAGACTTATTTGTCTTGATCTTTGCAAAGTCTGGTGCCACTCTCAGAAAGCACTAAATAAAGTTAAATTCTTACATAGCAAAGAAGCAGCAATTTATAACAAGTAAAAGGAGTAAAGTGATTTATAACAAAAGAAAAGTAATTAACTCAAAAATCTAGTGTTGCTAACATCAAAACTACTTTATATCTTTTTCCATATCCTGATTACATTGACTAATATCCTCCCAGGTGCCTAAAAGAAAAAGAATATGGACGCCTGGCAGCAATCATTGAGTCAACAGTGAAAACCCATCACCAATATGATTTTTAGCTCTTTAGAAAAGGCTCTGTATCTTTAAATGTGTTATGCTTTGTGCCTCTCGCGGTTGGGGGGCTGTAAGCAATTCACAAGCTGTAAAAAGTCCACAGGAACCTGTTAGGCAAGTGAGAGAGTTATCAGAGGGGGTTTGAACTGAAACATTCCTTTCAAATGCAGAAGACTGAAGCCCTAAGTTAACTTTTTCCAGAGAATATCAGAAGAGTGGAAAAGCAGAGTACAGTAAAATCAGGCCAACTCTGGTTTTGTGATACATGCTCAGGAAATTCCAGGGGGAACCCTGAGGCCTGACTCATCTTGCCCATCAGCCCTCCCCACATGGCCTTGTAATGGGTGGGATCTCCCGTACTGGCTCCCAGCACCTCTCCAATTGCTGCCGGGGCCGCAGTCCTCATCTGTAGTTGAGGCCAGAACCTCAGGTTTCCTCTCCAGTGCTGACATGGATATTGGGGTTCCTCCTGAAGGTCCACAGGGAAGTCAGGCCTCGTCTCATGTGGAGACATGCCAGTCTGCTTTCCTCTTGAGCTGGAAAAGCAGTGTCAGGCTTCCTGTTGAGTTGACATGGGATCGATGGCTTTCTATCGAGGTACCACAGGGCTGTCACATATGCCATCATGTTTTGAGTCAATCCTCGGGGTGACAATCGAGTCAATGAAGGGGAGTAAGGTGTATCTGGTGTGGATTGGGACATCAGGGTCTTTTGGAATGGTGGCACGACCCCTGGAGTTCCTCTCGAGGTTCAAGTTGAGACTGCTTCTTCTTGACGTGTGACAGGAACACCGGGATTCCTTTCCCAACGAAGCAGGAAAGTGGACCCTCATCTCCAGATGAGGAGGGAAAACCGGGGCTCTTCTTGAGTTGTGTCAGGACCCTTGGAGTTCCTCTCGAGTGGAGACGTGTATGTCTGGGAGCTTCTTTAGTTGCCTCAAAGGTGTCAAGACCCTTTTGAGGCTCAAGAGGGAAGGTGGGATATTTCTCAAGAGGCTGCAGTGGAAAAGGGACTCTTTTCATGGTGAGGGAAGAATCTCCTGGTTTTTCTCGAGTTGCGCCAGGAAACATTGTGTTCCTCTCGAGCTATGATGTGGACCTCAGGGAACCGCTCGTGTTGACTCAGGAAAGTCCAGTCTCCATGCGAGTGGCGAAGGGCCTCTCAGCATTCCTCTGAAATCACTGCCGGGGCTGAGGTCCTCATTGGGAATTGAGGCCGGAACCTCAGGGTTCTTCTCCAGTGCTGACATGGATCTCTGTGTTCCTCTGGTGTTTCCACAGGGGAGTCAGGCCTCGTCTCAAGTGTAGACATGCAAGTACGCTTTCCTCTCAAGCTCGAAAAGCAGTGTCAGTCTTCCTGAGGAGTTGACATAGGGATCAGTGGCTTTATCTCCAGGTGCCACAGGGCTGTCAAACCTGCCATCATGTTTTGAGTCAATGATCGGTATGAAGGTCGAGTCAATGCAGGTGTATCTTGAGTGGATTTGGACATCAGGGTCTTTTGAAATGGTAGCACGACCCCTGGAGTTCCTCTCGAGGTTCAAGCTGAGACCGCCTCCTCTTGAGGTGTGACGGGAATGCTGGGATTCTTTCCCGAAAAAGCAGGGAAATGGACCCACATTTCGAGATGAGGAGGGAAAATCAGGGCTCATCTTGAGTTGTGGCCGGACTCTCGTTGTTCTTCTCGAGTGGAGACGGGTATGTCGGGAAACTTCTTGAGTTGCCACAAGGGGGTCAAGGAGTCTTTCGAGACTCTAGAGGGAAAGTGGATTTCTCTCAAATGCCACAGTGGAAAAGGGCCTCATCAAGCGTTGAGGGGAGAATTTCCAGGTTTTTCTCGAATTGTGACAGGAAAATTGGGCTTCCTCTCGAGTTAAGTCGGGGACTTCAGGAAGCCACTCGTGTGGCCTCAGGAAAGTCCAGTCCCCATCCGAGTAGCAAGGAGCCTCTTGGGACTTCTCTCTAGTCACTATCGGGGCCAAGGTTGACATCTGGAGTTTAGGCTGGAATATCAGGTTTCCTGAGACATGGATCTCGGGGTTCCTCTAGAGTGTTGACAAGAGAGTCAGGCCTCGTCTTGTGTGGAGACATGAAAGTCCACTTTCCTCTTGAGCAGGAAAAGCAGTGTCAGGCTTCCTGTCGAGTTGACATAGGGATCGATGGCTTTCTCTTGAGGTGCCTCAGGGCTGTCACACTTGCCATTGTGTTTTCAGTCGATCCTAGGGGTGACCATGGAGACAGGGCAGGGGAGTCAAGTGGATCTGTAGTGGATTGGGACGTCAGGGTCTTTTAGAATGGTGGCACAAACCTTGGAGTTCCACTCGAGGTTCATGTTGAGACCGCCTCCTCTTAAGGTGCAACGGGAATGCAGGGATTCCTTTCCAGAAGAAGCAGGTAAATGAACCCTCACCTCGACTTGAGGAGGGAAAACCGGGGCGCATCTTGAGTTGTGGCAGAACCTTCAGCGTTCCTTTCTAGTGCAGACGTGTATGTAGTGGAACTTATGGAGTTGCCTCAAGGGTGTCAAGGTCCCTTTCAAGGCTCAAGAGGGAAGGTGGGATTTCTCTTGAGATGCCACAGTGGAAAAGGGCCTCATCTCGTGTTGAGGGGAGAATCTCCTGGTTTTTCTTGAGTTGCAGCAGGAAACATGGGGTTCTTCTCAAGGTAAGATGGGGACCTCTAGGATCTGCGCTTGATTCCTCAGGAAAGTCCAGTCTCCATGCGAGTTGCAAGGGGTCGCTCGGGATTCCTCTCAAGGCATTGCTGGTTCCAAGGTTCTCATCTGTAGTTGGGGCCGGAACCTCAGGTTTCCTCTCCAGTGCTCACATGGAACTTGAGGTTTCTCTGGAGTTTCCAAAGTTGAATCAGGCCTCCTCTCATGTGTAGACATACAAGGCCGCTTTCCTCTAGAGCTGGAAAAGCATTGTCAGGCTTCCTGTCGAGTTGACATAGGGATCGGTGGCTTTATCTCGAGGTTCCATAGGGCTCTCAATCCTGCCATCGTGTTTTGAGTCGATCCTGGGGGTGACCGTCTCGTCGCTGCAGGGGAGTCACGTTTATCTGGAGTGGATTTGGACATCAGAGTCTTTTGCAACTGTGGCACAACCCCTGGAGTTCCTCTCAAGTTTCAAGTTGAGATCGCCTCTTCTTGAGGTGCAACGGGAATGCCGAGATTCCTTTCCCGACAAAGCATGGATATGGACACACATCTCGAGATGAGGAGGGAAAACCGGGATGCTTCTAGAGTTGTGTCTGGACCCTAGGTGTTCCTCTCAAGTGGAGATGGGTACGTTGGGGAACTTCTTGAGTTGCCTCAAGGGTGTTAAGGACACTTTTGAGGCTCAAGAGAGAAGGTGGGATTTCTCTCAAGATGCTGAAGTGGAAAAACTCCTCATCTCATGTTAAGGGGAGAATCTCCTGGTTTTTCTCGAGTTTTGGCAGGAAATTTGGGGTTGCTCTCGAGTTACAACGGGGACCTCAGTGTTGTGTTGCCTCATGAAAGTCCAGTCTCCATGTGAGTTCCAAGGGCCCTCTCGGGATTCCTCTCCAGTCTCTGCCGAGGCTGAAGTCCCCATCTGGATTTGAGGCTGGAAACTCGGGTTTCCTGTCCAGTGCTGACTTGGATCTTGTTGTTCCTCTTGAGTTTCAACAGGGGAGTCAGGCTTCATCTCATGTGGAGACATGCAAGACTGCTTTCCTCTCCAGCTGGAAAAGCAGTCTCAGGCTTCCTGTCGAGATGACATAGGGATTGGTGGCTTTTTCTCGAGATGCCACAGGGCTGTCACACCTGCCATCATGTTTTGAGTCGATCCTCGGGGTGACCATCAAGTCAGTCCAGGGAAGTCAGGTGTATCTGGAGTGGATTGGGACATCGGAGTCTTTTGGAATGGTGGCACGACCCCTGGACTTCCTCTCGAGGTTCAAGTTGAGATCACCTCCTCCTGAGGTGCGATGGAAGCGCTGGGATTCCTTTCCTGACGAAGCAGGGAAATGGAACCTCATCTAGAGATGAGGAGTGCCGGGAACCAGCTCGGGAAATCCCACCCATGACAAGGTCATGCGGAGAGGCCTGATGGGCATGGCGAGTCAGGCCTCTTTGTTTCCCCCTGGATTTTCCTGAACATCTACCCCCAAAATCCAGAGTCTGCCTGCTTTACTCTGTTAGGCTTTCCACCTACTTTTTGGCCATTAACAGGGGGCTACCCCCAACCAGCTTTTCTAGGATAAAGTTAATGTATTACTTTTAGGTAATAAGTTTCCTGGGCATAATAAGAGTGTTTCAATTCAAAAACCCCTCTGATGGCTTTCTAGCCTGCCTGCCGGACTCTTACAGCTGTGCATGTGATTGTTTGTGGCCTCCTGACCGCAAAAGGCACAGGAATTTTAAAGCATCCTAGGAATGTAAGGGCTTACAAGAAGTCAAAATCATTATAATAGGACTGATTAAAGGTTTCATTTGTTGAGTCAATATTTGCTGCCAATTTTCATATCTTTTATTTGTAGATATAGTTGGTATTTAGAAAAAATAGGTAGTAGATTTGGTATTAGCAACATTAGATGTTTGAGTTAAGTCCTTTCTCTGTTATTACCCACTGCACCTTTGTTCCACAGGAATGTAACTTTATTTAATACTTTGTGGGTGATTCAGATAAAGAAAAAACTCTTCTAGGGAAAAAGAGTTTTTCTGGTTGATAGAAATTTATCTAGGAAGAAAGCCATAAAAATATTAACAGGCCTCTTGGCCAGAAGATAATATAAACCACCTGAAACATTTTGTATATGGGAAGATATGCAAAAAGAAAGCCTGGTCTCAATGAGGGTCACGACTGGTGCCCCTGCATAACTCTGCATATTCCTTTATTTCTTTATGTACAATTTGGGGTATTTAAGCTGATTTTGAAAATAAAGTTGTGAGTCTTGCATAGATGCTGGCCTCCCCCATGTCATTCTATTCTCCCCTTTTTCGTCTGATTACCTATCTGGAGGGCAGAGGCTAGCCAATTCTTCTTACTTGCCCTGGCTTCTAAGATCCACGTGAGAGGGAGCCCAAGGTGGGGCACCCTCCGGTATTCAAGTGGACTCTGGTGGCCTAATGTAGATGGTGCAAACATCTTGTTTTGAGGGTTTGTTTTCCGTGTAAACCAAGATATTCAGCCTCTTTTCTCCAATAATTTTCCTACCACACTATTCTTTTCTAGTCTTTTTATATTTCTAATTAAATAGTCCTTTCCCAGACTTCAACTCCATCCCCGCTTTGAATTCCCTGGATCCACCGGTGCTGGACCCGGCAGAGGAGGGAAAACCAAGGCTCTTCTTGAGTTGTGGCAGGACCTTTGGTGTTCCTCTTGAGTGGAGATGTGTTTGTTGCAGAACTTCTTGAGTTGCCTCAAGGGTGTCAAGGACCCTTTCGAGGCTCAAGATGGAAGTTGGCATTTCTCTCAAGACACTGCAGTGGAACAGGGCCTCATCTCGCCTTGAGGGGAGAAATTCTTTGTTTTTCTCGCATTGAGGCAGGAAAATTGGGCTTCCTCTCGAGTTGCGACAGTTCCTCAAGGACCCACTCATGTGGCCTCAGGAATGTCCAGTCTCCATGCGAGTTGTGAGGGCCCTCTCGGGATTCCTCTCCAGTTGCTGCCGGAGCCACAGACCTCATCTGGAGTTGAGGCCGGAACCTCAGGATTCCTCTCCAGTGCTGAAATGGATCTCGGGGATCCTCTGGAGTTTCTACTGGGGAGTCAGGCTTCGTCTCGTGTGGAGACATGCAAGTCTGCTTTCCTCTCGAGCTGGAAAAGCAGTTTCAGGTTTCCTGCATGATTACATAGGGATCGGTGGCTTTTTCTCAAGGTGCCACAGCGCTGTCATACCTGCCATCGTGTTTTGAGTCGATCCTCGGTCTGATCGTCAAGTCAGTGCGGGAGAGTCAGGTGTATGTGGAGTGGAATGGGACATCAGGGTCTTTTGGAATGGTGGCACGACCCCTGTACTTCCTCTCGAATGTCAAGTTGAGACCGCATCCTCTTGAGTTGCAATGTGAACGTCTGGATTCCTTTCCTGACGAAGCAGGGAAATGGACCCTCATCTCGAGATGAGGAGGGAAAACGGGCTCTTCTTGAGTTCTGGCGGGAACGTCTTTGTTCCTCTCTAGTGGAGACAGTTATGTCGGGGAAATTCATAGGTTACCTCAAGGGTGTCAAGGATCATTTCGAGGCTCAAGAGGGAAGGTGGGATTTCTCTCGAGATGCTGCAGCACATAAGGGCCTCAGTTTGCATGGATGGGAGAATCTCCTGGTTTTTCTCGAGTTGCGGCAAGAAACTTGGGGTTCCTCTCGAGTTACAATGGGGACCTCAAGGACCCACTCGTGTGGCCTCAGGAAATTGCAGTCTCCATGCAGGTTGCAAGGGGCTTCTCAGGATTCCTCTGCAGTCGCTGGCGGGGCTGACGTCCTCATCTGGATTTGAGGCCAGAAACTCAGGATTCCTCTCTGGTGCTGATTTGGATCTCAGGGTTCCATTGCAGTTTCCACAGGGGAGTCATGCCTCGTCTCATGTGGAGACATGCTATTCCAATTTCCTCTCGAGCTGTCAAAGCAGTGTCAGGATTCCTGTCGATTTGACATAGGGATTGGTGGCTTTTCTTGATGTGCCACAATGCTGTTACACCTGCCTTCGTGTTTTGAGATGATCCTTGGGGTGACCGTCGAGTCAGTACAGGGGAGTCAGGTTTTTCTGCAGTGGATTGGGATCAGGGTTTTTGGAATGGTGGCACGACCCCTGAAGTTCCTCTCGAGTTTCAAGTTGAGACCATGTCCTCTTGAGCTGTGACGGGAATGCTGGGATTCTTTTCCTGATGAAGAAAGGAAATGGATCCTCATCTCGAGATGAGGAGGGAAAACCCGAACTCTTCTTGAGTTGTATCAGGACCCTCGGTGTTCCTCTCGAGTGGAGATGGTTATATCGGGGAACTTCTTAAGTTGCCTCAAGGGTGTCAACAACGCTTACTTTGCACATGATGGAAGGTGTGATTTCTCTAGAGATGGTACAGTGTAAATGGGCCTCATCTCGCTTTGAGGGGAGAATCTCCTGGTTTTTCTCAGGTTGGGGCAGAAAACTCGGGGTTCCTCTCGAGTGGAGACAGGTATGTCGGGTAGCTTCTTGAGTTACCTCTGTGGTGTCAAAGACCTTTTCGAGGCTCGAGAGAGAATGTGGGATTACGCTCGAGATGCTGCATTGGAAAAGGACCTCATATTGCATTGAGGGGAGAATCTGCTGGTTTTTCTTGAGTTGCTGAAGGAAACTTGGTGTTCTTATCGAGTTATGATGGGGACTTCAGGGACCTGCTTGTGTTGTCTCAGGAAAGCCCAGTTTCCATGCAAGTTGCGAGGAGCCTCTCAGGATCCCTCTCCAGTCGCTGCCAGGACTGCAGTCCTCATCAGGACTTGAGGCTGGAACCTCAGGTTTACTCACCAGTGCTGACATGGATCTCGGGGTTCCTCTGGAGTTTCCACAGGGGAGTCAGGCCTCATCTCGTGTGGAGACATCCAAGTCAGCTTTCCTCTCGAGCTGAAAGAGCAGTGTCAGGCTTCCTGTCGAGTTGATATAGGGATCAGTGTCTTTCTATCTAGGTGCCACAGGGCTGTCACACCTACCATCGTGTGTTGAGTTGATCCTCAATGTGACCGTGGAGTCAGTGCCATGGAGTCAGGAGTATCTTGAGTGGATTGAGACATCAGGGTCTTTTGGAATTGTTGCAAGTCCCCTGGAGTTCCTCTCGAGTTTCAAGGTGAGACCACCTCCTTTTGAGGTGTGACAGGAACGCTGGGATTCCTTTCCAGACGAAGCAGGGAAATGGACCCTCATCTCGAGGTGAGGAGGTAAAACTGGGGCTCTTCTTGAACTGTGGCCTGATCCATGGTGTTCCTCTTGAGATGGGTATGTCGGGGAACTTCTTGAGTTGCCTCAAGGGTGTCAAGGACCCTTTCGAGGCTCAAGATGGAAGGTGGGATTTCTCTCGAGATGCCACAGAGGAAAAGGGTATCTCATCTCGCATTGAGGGGAGAATCTCCTGGTTTTTCTCGAGTTGCAGCAGGAAACTTGGGGTTCCTCTTGAGTTACAATGGGGACCTCAGGGACCCGCTCGTGTGGCCTCAGGAAATTCCCTTCTCCAAGCAAGTTGTGAGGGGCCTCCCTGGATTCCTCACAAGTTGTTGCTGAATTCGAGTTCTTCATGTGGATATGAGTCCGGAGCCTAAGGGTTCCTCTCCAGTGCTGACATGGATTTTGGGGTACCTCTGGAGTTTCCACAGGGGAGTCAGGCCTTGTCTTGTGTACAGACATGCAAGTCCACTTTCCTCCGATCTGTCAAAACAGTGTCAGGCTTCCTGTAGTGTTAACATAGGGATTGGTGTCTTTCTCCCGAGGTACCACAGGGCTGTCACACCTGTCATCGTGTTTTGAGTCGATCCTCACGATGACCATAGAGTCAGTGCAGGGGAGGCAGGTGTATCTGGAGTGGATTGTGACATCAGGGTCTTTTGGAATTGTGGCACATCCCCTGGTGTCTCTCTCGAAGTTCAATTTGAGACCACCTCCACTTGAGGTGCAATGGGAATTTCGGGATTCCTTTCCCTGGAAAGCAGGGAAATGGACGCTCATCTCGAGATGAAGAGGGAAATCCGAGGCTCTTCTTGAGTTGTGGCGGGACCCTCGGTGTTCCACTCGAGTGCAGACGGGTATGTCGGAGAACTTCTTGAGTTGCCTCAAGGGTGTCAACGACCCTTTCGTGGCTCCTGAGGGAAGGTGGGATTTCTCTCGAGATGCTGCAGAGGATAAGGGCCTCATCTCAAGTTGAGGGGTGAATCTCCTGGTTTTTCTGGAGTTGCGGCAGGAAACTTGTGTTTCCTCTCGAGTTACGACTGGGACCTCAGGGACCAGCTCTTGTTGCCTCTGGAAAGTCCAGTCTCCATGCCAGTTGTGAGAGGCCTCTCAGGATTCCTCTCCCGTCGCTGCTGGGGCCTTGACCCTCATCTGGATTTGAGGCCAGATCCTCTGGGTTCCTCTCCAGTGCTGACATGGATCTCGGTGTTCCTCTGGAGTTTCCACAGGGGAGTCAGGCCTCATCTCGTGTGGAGACATACCAGTCCGCTTTCCTCTCGAGATGGAAAAGCAGTGTCAGACTTCCTGTCGAGTTGACATAGGTATCAATGTCTTTCTCTAGAGGTGCCACAGGGCTGTCACACCTTCCATCGTGTTTTGAGTCGATCCTCTGGGTAACCATGAAGATAGTGCAGGGGAGTCAGGTGTATCTGGAGTGGAATGGACATCGGGGTCTTTTGGAATGGCGGCACGACCCCTGGAGTTCCTCTTGAGTTTCAAGTTGAGACCGTCTCCTCTTAAGGTGCGACAGGAATGCCGGGATTCTTTTCCTGACGAAGCAGGGAAGTGGACCCTCATCTCGAGATGAGGAGTGCCGGGAGCCAGCACAGAAGATCCCACCAATGACAGGGTCATGCGGAGAGGCCTGATGGGCAAGACGAGTCAGGAGTCAGGGGTTCTCCCTGGATTTTCTTGAATCTACCCCCAAAAACCAGAGTCTGCCTGCTTTACTGTGTTATGCTTTCCTCCTACTCTTTTGACATTATCAAGGGGCTATTCCCCCACCAACTTTTTCTGGGAAAACATTAATATCGAGCTTTTAGATAATAAATCTCCTGGGCATAATAAGAATGTTTCAATCCAAAAACCCTTCTCATGGCTTTATAGCCTGCCTGCTGGTCTCTTACATCTGCACCTGTGACTGATTGAGGCCTCCCAACCACAAGAGGCACAGGAAGCTTAAAGCATCCTAGGAATGTAGGGGATTCCGAGGAGTCAAAATCATTAGAATAGGACTGATTAAAGGTTCCATTTGTTGAGCAAATACTTGCTGCCAAATTTTCATATCTTTTATTTGTAGATATAGTTGGTATATAGAAAAAACAGGTAGTAGACTTGGTATTAGCAACATTAGATCTTTAAGTTAAGTAGTTTCTTTGTTATTACCCACTGCAACTTGGTTCTACAAGAATGTAACTTTATTTAGTACTTTGTGGGTGATGCAGAGTAAAGAAAAAAAAAACTATTCTAGGGAAAATAGTTTTTCTGGTTGATAGACATTTATCTAGAAAGAGAGCCATAAAAATATTAACAGGCCTCTGGACCAGAAGATAATGCAAACCACCTGAAACCTTTTGTATATGGGAAGGTATGCAAAAAGAAAGCCTGGTCTCAATGAGGGTCAAGATGGCTGCCCCTGCATAACTCTGCATATTCCATTATTTCTTTATGTACAACTTGGAGTATATAAGCTGATTTTGAAAATAAAGTTGTGAGTCTTGCACTGATGCTGGCCTACCCCATGTTGTTCTTTTCTCCCCTTTTCTGGCTCAATTCCCATCTGAAGCGCAGAAACTCGCCAAGTCTACTTACTTGCCCAGGCTTCTAAGATCCACATGAGAGGTAGCCCAAGGTGATGCACACTCCGCTATTCAAGTGGGTGCTGGTGGCCTAACATAGATGGTGCAAACCTCTTGTCTTGAGGTTTTATTAGTTTTCTGCGTAAACCAAGATACTCAGCCTCTTTTCTCCACTAATTTTCCTACTACACTATTCTTTCCTAATCTCTTTATATTTCTAATTAAATAGTCCTTTCCCAGACTCTGACTCTGTCCCTGCTTCAAATTCCCTGGACCACTGGTGCTGGACCCCGGCAGAAGAGGGGTCTTCTAGAGTTGTGGCGGGACCATCGGTGTTCTTCTCGAGTGGAGACAGATACGTCAAGGAACTTCTTGAGTTGCCTCAAGGACACTTTCTAGGTTCAAGAGGGAAGATGGAATTTCTCTCGAGAAACAACAGCACAAAAGGGCCTCATCTCATGTTGAGGGGAGAATATTCTGGCTTTTCTTGAGTTGTGGCAGGTAAATTGGTGTTCCTCTCGAGTTACAATAGGGAACACATGGACCCGCTCATGTTGCCTCAGGAAAGTCCAGTTTCCATGAGGGTTGCAAGGGGCTTCTCGGGATTTCCCTCCAGTCAATGTCAGGGCCAAGTTCCTCATCTGGAGTTGAGGCAAGAGCTTGAGTGTTCCTCTCTAGTGCTGACATATATCTCCAGGTTCTTCTGGAGTTTCCACAGGGGAGTCAGGCCTCATCTCTTGTGCAGACATGCAAGTCAGCTTCCCTCTCGAGCTGGAAAATCAGTGTCAGGCTTCCTGTTGATTTGACATAGGAATCGGTGCCTTTCTCTCGAGGTGCCACAGGGCTGTCACACCTGCCATCACGTGTTGAGTTGATCCTCGTGGTGATGGTTGAGTCAGTGCAGGGAAGTCAGATGTATCTGGAGTGGATTGGGACACAGGGGCCTTTTGGAATGGTGACAAGACCCTAGGAAGTCCTCTCGAGGTTTAAGTGGATACCGCCTCCTCTTGAGGTGTGACGTGAACACCAGGATTCCTTTCCTAAAGAAGTAGTGAAATAGACTGTCATCTCGAGATGAGGAGGGAAAATCAGGGCTCTTCTTGAGTTTTGGCGGGACCCCGGTGTTCTTCTTGCATGAATACGGGTATGTCAGGGAATTTTTTGAGTTGCCTCAAGGGTGTCAAGGACCCTTTCGAGGCTCAAGAGGGATGGTGGGATTTCTCTCGAGATGCCACACCGGAAAAGGGCCTCATCTCATGTTGAAGGGCGAATCTCCTGGTTTTTCTCGAGTTGAAGCAGGAAACTTGGGATTCCTCTCGAGTTATGATGGGGACCACAGGGACCTGCTTGCGTGGCCTC
>SJYH01007555.1:0-33778 GCA_006408735.1 Sylvicapra grimmia | reverse complement strand
TGATTAAAGGTTCCATTTGTTGAGCAAATACTTGCTGCCAAATTTTCATATCTTTTATTTGTAGATATAGTTGGTATATAGAAAAAACAGGTAGTAGACTTGGTATTAGCAACATTAGGTCTTTAAGTTAAGTAGTTTCTTTGTTATTACCCACTGCAACTTGGTTCTACAAGAATGTAACTTTATTTAGTACTTTGTGGGTGATGCAGAGTAAAGAAAAAAAAAACTATTCTAGGGAAAATAGTTTTTCTGGTTGATAGACATTTATCTAGAAAGAGAGCCATAAAAATATTAACAGGCCTCTGGACCAGAAGATAATGCAAACCACCTGAAACCTTTTGTATATGGGAAGGTATGCAAAAAGAAAGCCTGGTCTCAATGAGGGTCAAGATGGCTGCCCCTGCATAACTCTGCATATTCCATTATTTCTTTATGTACAACTTGGAGTATATAAGCTGATTTTGAAAATAAAGTTGTGAGTCTTGCACTGATGCTGGCCTACCCCATGTTGTTCTTTTCTCCCCTTTTCTGGCTCAATTCCCATCTGAAGCGCAGAAACTCGCCAAGTCTACTTACTTGCCCAGGCTTCTAAGATCCACATGAGAGGTAGCCCAAGGTGATGCACACTCCGCTATTCAAGTGGGTGCTGGTGGCCTAACATAGATGGTGCAAACCTCTTGTCTTGAGGTTTTATTAGTTTTCTGCGTAAACCAAGATACTCAGCCTCTTTTCTCCACTAATTTTCCTACTACACTATTCTTTCCTAATCTCTTTATATTTCTAATTAAATAGTCCTTTCCCAGACTCTGACTCTGTCCCTGCTTCAAATTCCCTGGACCACTGGTGCTGGACCCCGGCAGAAGAGGGGTCTTCTAGAGTTGTGGCGGGACCATCGGTGTTCTTCTCGAGTGGAGACAGATACGTCAAGGAACTTCTTGAGTTGCCTCAAGGACACTTTCTAGGTTCAAGAGGGAAGATGGAATTTCTCTCGAGAAACAACAGCACAAAAGGGCCTCATCTCATGTTGAGGGGAGAATATTCTGGCTTTTCTTGAGTTGTGGCAGGTAAATTGGTGTTCCTCTCGAGTTACAATAGGGAACACATGGACCCGCTCATGTTGCCTCAGGAAAGTCCAGTTTCCATGAGGGTTGCAAGGGGCTTCTCGGGATTTCCCTCCAGTCAATGTCAGGGCCAAGTTCCTCATCTGGAGTTGAGGCAAGAGCTTGAGTGTTCCTCTCTAGTGCTGACATATATCTCCAGGTTCTTCTGGAGTTTCCACAGGGGAGTCAGGCCTCATCTCTTGTGCAGACATGCAAGTCAGCTTCCCTCTCGAGCTGGAAAATCAGTGTCAGGCTTCCTGTTGATTTGACATAGGAATCGGTGCCTTTCTCTCGAGGTGCCACAGGGCTGTCACACCTGCCATCACGTGTTGAGTTGATCCTCGTGGTGATGGTTGAGTCAGTGCAGGGAAGTCAGATGTATCTGGAGTGGATTGGGACACAGGGGCCTTTTGGAATGGTGACAAGACCCTAGGAAGTCCTCTCGAGGTTTAAGTGGATACCGCCTCCTCTTGAGGTGTGACGTGAACACCAGGATTCCTTTCCTAAAGAAGTAGTGAAATAGACTGTCATCTCGAGATGAGGAGGGAAAATCAGGGCTCTTCTTGAGTTTTGGCGGGACCCCGGTGTTCTTCTTGCATGAATACGGGTATGTCAGGGAATTTTTTGAGTTGCCTCAAGGGTGTCAAGGACCCTTTCGAGGCTCAAGAGGGATGGTGGGATTTCTCTCGAGATGCCACACCGGAAAAGGGCCTCATCTCATGTTGAAGGGCGAATCTCCTGGTTTTTCTCGAGTTGAAGCAGGAAACTTGGGATTCCTCTCGAGTTATGATGGGGACCACAGGGACCTGCTTGCGTTGCATCATGAAAGTCCAGTCTCCATGTGAGTTGCGAGGGACCTCTCGGGATTCCCCTCCAGTCGCTGCCAGGGCCGGGGTCTTCATCTGGAGTTGAGGCCGTAACCTCAGGTTTCCTCGCCAGTGCTGACATGGATCTTGGGGTTCCTCTGGAGTTTCCACAAGGGAGTCAGCCCTCGTCTCATGTGGAGACATGCAAATCCACTTTCCTCTCCAGCTGGAAAAGCAGTGTTAGGCTTCCTGTTGAGTTGACATAGGGATCGGTGGCTTTCTCTTGAGGTGCCACAGGGCTGTGACAATTGCAATCGTGTCTTGAGTCAATCCCTGGGGTGACCGTCGAAGCAGTGCAGGGGAGTCATGTGTATCTGGAGTGGATTGGGACATCGGAGTCTTTTGGAATGGTGCATTGACCCCTGGAGTTCAACAACTAAAGAAGAGTCCCGGTATTCCTTCCTCATCTCGAGATGAGGGTCCTTTCCCCTGCTTCGTCGAGAAAGGAATACCAGTGTTCCCGTCGCACCTCAAGAGAAGTCGGTCTCAACTAAAACCTCGAGAGGAACTCCAGGGGTCGTGCCACTATTCCAAAAGACCCAGATGCTCCAATCCATTCCAGATACACCTGACTCCCCTGCACTGACTCGAAGGTCACCCTGAAGATCAACTCAAAACACGATGGAAGGTGTGACAGCCCTGTGGCACCTCGAGAGAAAGCCACCGATTTCTATGTCAACTTGACAGGAGGCCTGACACTGCTTTGACAGCTCGAGAGGAAGGCAGACTAGCATGTCTCTACATGAGACGAGGCCTGATTCCCCTCTGGAAACTCCAGAGGAATCCCGAGGTCCATGCCAGCATTGGAGAGGAACCCTGAGGTTCTGCCCTCAAATCCAGATGTGGACTTTGGCCCCGTAAATGACTGGAGAGGAATCCCGAGAGGCCCTTCGCAACTCACATGGAGATTGGCCTTTCCTGAGGCAACACAATCTGGTCCCTGAGGTCCCCATTGTAACTCGAGAGGAACCCCAAGTTTCCTGCCACAACGGGAGAAAAACCATGAGATTCTCCCCTCAACGTGAGATGACGCCCTTTTCTGGTGTGGCATCTCGATAGAAATCCCACCTTCCCTCTTGAGCCTGGAAAGTGTCCTGGACATCCTTGAGGCAACACAGGAATTTCCCCCGACATACCCACCTCCACTCGAGGGGAACAGCGAGGGTCCTGCCACAACTCAATCAGAACCTTGGTTTCCCTGCTCGTCTCAAGATGACGGTCCACTTCCCTGCTTCGTCCGGAAAGGAATTCCCCCTTTCCCGCTGCACCTCAAGAGGAGGAGGTCTCAATTTGAAACTCGAGAGGAACTCCAGGCGTCCAGCCACCATTCCAAAAGACCCAGATGTCCCAATCCACTCCAGATACACCTGACTCCCCTGCACTGTCTCGACGGTCACCCCGAGGATTGACTATAAACACGATGGCAGATGTGAGAGCCCGGTGGCATCTCGAAAGAAAGCCAGTGATCCCTATATCAATTCGACAGGAAGTCTGACATGCTTTGACAGCTCGAGAAGAAAGTGAACTTCTTTGTCTCCACATGAGACGAGGCCTGACTCCCCTGTGGAAACTCCAGAGGAACCCTGAGATCCATGTCAGCACTGGAGAGAAAGCCTGAGATTCTAGCCTCAACTCCAGAAGAGGACCTCGGCCCTGACAGTGACTGGAGAGGAATTCCGAGAGGCCCCTCACAACTTGCATGGAGTTTGGACTTTCCTGCAGCAACAGAAGTGGGTCCATGTGTCCCCATCGGAACTCGAGAGGAGCCCCAATTTTCCTGCCGCAATTCGAGATAAACAAGGAGATTCTCCCTTCAATGCGAGAAGAGGCCCCTTTCCACTGCGGCGTCTCTATAGAAATCCCACCTTCCCTCTAGAGCCTAAAACGGGTCCTGGACACCCTTGAGGCAACTCACGAAGTTTCCTGACATACCCATCTCCAATTGAGGGGAACACTGAAATCCCACCACAACTCAAGAAGAACCCCGGTTTTTCTTTCTTATCTCAAAATGAGGGTCCATTTCCCTGCTTCATCAAAAAGGATTCTGGGCATTCCCTTCACACCTCAGGAGGAGGCGGTCTCAACTGGAACCTTGAGAGGAACTCCGGGGGTCGTGCCCCAACTCCAAAAGACCCCGATGTCCCAATCCACTCCAGATACTCTTGACTCCCCTGAACTGACTCGACGGTCACCCAGGGTGACCAAAACACAATGGCAGGTGTGACAGCCCTGTGGCACCTCGAGAGAAAGACATCAATCCCTATGTCAACTTGACAGGAAGCCTGACACTACTCTTACAGCTTGAAGGAAGCGGACTTTTATGTCTCCAAAAGAGACGAGGCCTGGATCCCCTGTGGAAAATCCAGAGGAACCCCGAGATCCATGTCATAACTGGAGAGGAAGCCGGAGGTTGTTGCCTCAGTTCAATTTGAGGACATAGGACACGACACCAACTGGAGAGGAATCCTGAGAGGCCCCTTGCAACTCGCATGGAGACTGAACTTTCCTGAGGCAACATGGGTGGGTCCCTGAGGTCGCTGTCATAACTCGCGAGCAACCCCCAGTTTTCTGTTGCAACTCATGAAAAACCAGGAGATTCTCCCCTCAGTGTGAGAAGAGGCCCTTTTCCTCTGATGTGTCTTGAGAGAAATCCCACCTTCACTCTTGAGCCTCGAAAGGGTCCTTGACATCCTTGATGCAACTCAAGATGTTCCCTGACATACACGTCTCCACTCGAGAGGAAACCCGAGGGTCCCACCACAACTCAAGAAGAGCCCCGTTTTTCCCTCCTCATCTTGAGATGTGGATCAATTTCCTTGATTTGTCAGTAAAGGAATCCCGGCGTTCCTGTTGCACCTCAAGAGGAGGTGGTTTAAACTTGAAAGTTGAGAGGAATTGCAGTGGTCGTGCCACCATTCCAGAAGACACCGATGTCCCAGTCCACTCCAGATACACCTGATTCCACTGTACTGACTCGACGGTCACCCTGAGTTTCGATTCAGAGCACTTTGGCACGTGTGACAGCCCTGTGGCATCTCTAGAGAAAGTCAAAGATCCCTATGTCAACTCTACAGGAAGCCTGACACTACTGTTACACCTTGAGAGGAAAGCAGACTTGAATATCTCCACAAGAATCAAGACCTGACTCCACTCTGGAAACTCCAGAGGAACTCTGAGATCCATGTCAGCACTGGAGAGGAAACCTGAGGTTGTGGCCTCAGCTCCAGATGAGGACCTTGTACCCGGCACCGACTGGAGAGGAATCCAGAGAGGCCCCTGGCACCTCGTGTGGAGACTGGACTTTCCTGAGGCAACACAAGTGGGTCCCTGAGGTCCCCGTCATAACTCGAGAGGAACCCCAAGTTTCCTGCCACAACTCAAGAAAAAACAGGAGATTCGCCCCTCAACGTGAGATGAGGCCCTTTTTGCTGTGGTGTCTTGAGATAAATCCAACCTTCCCTCTTAAGCCTTAAAGGGTCCTTGACACCCTGGATGCAACTCAAGAATTTCCCTGAAATACCCGTCTCCACTCGAGAGGAACACCGAGGGTCCCGACACAACTCAAGAAGAGCCCCATTTTTCCCTCCTCATCTCGAAATGAGGGTCCATTTCCTGGCTTCATCGGGAAAAGAATCCTGGTCTTCCCGTCGCACCGCAAGAGGAGGCGGTCTCAACTTGAACGTCGAGAGGAATGCCAGGGGTAGTGCCACCATTCAAAAAGACCACGATTGTCGGCAGTCAGCACGGGAGATCCCACCAGGACAAGGTCATGCAGAGAGACCTGACGGGGCAAGGCGAGTCAGGTCTCAAGGGGTCCTCTGCCTTAGCATCTACCTCGAAACCAACATCTGTCTGTTTACTGTCTGCTATACTATATACTTCTGACATTACAGGGGGCTATCTCCAACCACCTTACTCTGGAAAATGTTAACTTAGAGCCCCAAGTGGTCTTCCGCATATGAAAGGAGTATCTCAGCTCAGATCCCTCTGATGGCTCTCTAACTTCTCTGACATGTTCCCCCAGACTTTTACAACTTGTGATACAGCCCCCCAACCGTGAGAGGCATGCAGCTTAAAGCATCTTAAAGATATAGAGCCTTTTCTAAAAAAGCTATAAATTATGTTGGTGATGGGTTCCACTGTTGAATCAATGACTGCTGCCAGGCCTCCATATTCTTTATCTTTTAGGCAACTGAAGGATATGAATCAATATAACTGGGATATAGAAAAAGGAATACAGTAGTTTTAATGTTAGCAACACTAGGATTTGAGTTAATGAATTTTTTCTTTGTTATAAATCACTGTACTCCTCTTTCCTTGTTATAAATTTTTGTATCCTTGCTATGTAAGAATGTAACTTTATTTAGTGCTTTCTGAGAATGGCACCAGCCTTTGGGAAGAACAACACTATTAAGGCAAGTAAGTTTTCTGGTTGACAGACCCTTATCAGAAAAGGACCATAAAATATTATTTGTCCTTCTGGCCATAAGATAATGTAAATCACCTAATACTTGTGTATACAGCTGGGTATGCAGAGAGAAAGCCTGGTCTCAATAAGTGTTGGGGCTGCTGATGCTGCATAATTTTGTATTATCCATTGATTTCTATGTACAACCAAAAGTATAAAAAGCCTTTCCAGACAATAAAAGATGGGCCAGGCACTGGAAAGACTGGTTTCTTCCGTGTCGACTCTCTCTCTCTCTCTTTCTCCCTCTCCCTCCCTCTCCTTTTCAGGCTGAATTCCCATCTGGATTGTGGAGGCTACTATGTCTACTTACTTACCCTGGCTTCTAAGACCCACGTGAGATGGAGTTCAAGTTGGGGCACCCTCCGCTATTCAAGTGGGTGCCGGTGGCCTATGTAGATGGTGCAAACCGTTTGTTTCTGGGTTTTATTAGCTCTCCATGTAAACTAAGTTATTCAGCCAATTTTCTCCACTAATTTTCCTACTATATTGTTCTATCCTAATCTTTATATTTCTAATTAAATAATTTTTTCTAAAATGCCAACTCCGTCTCCCCTTCACATTCTCTGGATCCCCCGGGGCTGGACCCTAGCATCCGATGTCCCAATGCACTCCANACCCTTGAGGCAACCCAAGAAGTTCCCCAACTAACCTGTCTCCACTCGAGAGGAACACCTAGTATTACACAACAAATCAAGAAGAGCTCCGCTTTTCCCTTCTCATCTCGAGATGAGGGTCCACTTCCCTGATTAGTCAGAAAACGAATCCCGGAGTTCCCGTCGCACCTCAAGAGGAGGCAGTCTCCACTTGAAACTCGAGAGGAACTCCAGGGGTCATGCCACCATTCCAAAAGACCCTTATGTTCCAATCCACTCCAGATACACCTAACTCCCCTGCACTGACACGACGATCACCCCAATGATCAATTCAAAACATGATGGCAGGTGTAACAGCCCTGTGGCACCTGGGGAGATACCACCGATCCCTATATCAACTAGACAGGAAGCCTGACACTGCTTTTCCAGCTCGAGGGGAAAGCGGACTTGCATGTCTCCACACGAGATGAGGCCTGATTCCCCTGTGAACACTCCAGAGGAACCCCAAGATCCATGTCAGCACTGGAGAGGAACCCTGAGTTTGCAGCCTCAACTCCAGAGAAAGAATGCGGCCCCGGCAGTGAATGGAGAGGAATCCCGAAAGGCCCCTCTCAACTCGCATGTAGACTGAACATTCCTGAGGCCACACGACTGGGTCCCTGAGGTCTGCATCATAACTTGAGAGGAACCCCAACTTTCCTACCGCAACTTCAGAAAAACCAAGAGATTCTACCCTCCACATGAGATGAGGCCCTTTTCCACTACGGCGTCTCGAGAGAAATCCCACCTTCCTTCTTGAGCCTTGAAAGGGTCCTTGACACCCTTGAGGCAACTCAAGAAGTTCCCTGACATACCCGTCTCCACTCGGGAGGAACACCAAGAGTCCCACCACAACACAAGAAGAGTCCCGATTTTCCCTGCTAATCTCGAGATGAGGATCCATTTCCCTGCTTCGTCGAGAAAGGAATTGCTGCATTCCCGTCACACCTCAAGTGGAGGCGGTTTCAACTAGAACCTCGAGAGGAACTCCAGGGGTTGTGCCACCATTCCAAAAAACCCTGATATCCCAATCTACTTCAGAGACACCTGACTCCCCTGCACTGACTCAATGGTCACACTGAGGATCAACTCAAAACATGATGGCAGGTGTGACAGCCCTGTGGCACCTCAAGAGAAAGCCACTGATCCCTAGGTCAACTCTACAGGAAGCCTGACACTGCTTTGACAGCTCGAGAGGAGAGCAGACTAACATGTCTCCACATGAGACGAGGCCTGACTCCCCTGTGAAAACTCCAGAGGAATTCTGAGATCCATGTCAGCACTGGAGAGGAAACCTGAGTTTCCGCCCTCAAATACAGATGAGGACCTCGGCCCCCAGCAGCAACTGGAGAGGAATCCCAAGAGGCCCTTCACAACTTGCATGGAGACTGGCCTTTCCTGAGGCAACACGAACTGGTCCCTGAGGTCCCCGTCGTAACTTGAGATGAACCCCAAGTTCCTGCCACAACAGGAGAAAAATCAGGAGATTCTCCCCTCAACGCAAGATGAGGCCCTTTTCCACTGTGGTATCTCGATAGAAATCCCACCTTTCCTCTAGAGACTCAAAAGGTTTCTGGACATCCTTGAGGCAACTCAGGAAGTTCCCCGACATACCGGTCTCCACTCGAGGGGAACAGCAAGGGTCCCACCACAACTCAAGAGCCCCGATTTTCCCTGCTCATCTGGAGATGATGGTCCATTTCCCTGCTTTGTCCAGAAAGGCATTCCCACGTTCCCATCTCACCTCAAGAGGAGGTGGTCTCAACTTGAAACTCGAGAGGAACTCCGGGGGTCATGCCACAATTCCAAAAGACACGGATGTCCCAATCCATTCCAGATACTCCTGACTCCCCTGAACTGACTCGACGGTCACCCAGAGGATCAATTCAAAACACGATGGCAGTTGTGACAGCCCTGTGGCACCTAGTAAGAAAGACACTGATCCCTATGTCAACTCGACAGGAAGCCTGACACTACTCTTACAGCTCGAGGGTAGCGGACTTTAATGTATCCAAAAGAAGTGAGGCCTGAATCCCCATGTGGAAACTCCAGAAGAACCCCAAGATCCATGTAATAACTGGAGAGAAAGCCTGAGGTTGTGGCCTCAGTTCCAGTTGAGGACCTAGGACATGACACCAACTAGAGAGGAATCCTGAGAGGCCCCTTGCAACTCGCATGGAGACTGGACTTTCCTGAGGCAACATGAGTGGGTCCCTGAGGTCGCTGTCGTAACTCATGAGCAACCCCCTGTTTTCTGCCGCAAGTTGAGAAAAACCAGGAGATTCTCCCCTCAACGTGAGATGAAGCCCTTTTCCTCTGCAGCCTTTTGAGAGAAATTCCACCTTCACTCTTGAGTCTCGAAAGGGTCCTTGATGTCCTTGATGCAACTCAAGAAGTTCCCCAACATAGCTGTCTCCACTCGAGGGGAATACTGAGGGTCCTGCCACAACTCAAGAAGAGCCCCGTTTTTCCCTCCTCATTTCTAGATGAGCGTCCATTTCCCTGCTTCGTTGGGAAAGGTATCCCGCCGTTCCTGTTGCGCCTCAAGTGGAAGAGGTCTAAACTTGAATGTCGAGAGGAATTCCAGGGCTCATGCCACCATTCCAAAAGAACCCAATGTCCCAATCCACTCCAGATACACCTGATTCCACTGCACTGACTCGACAGTCACCCTGAGTATCGACTCAAAAGATGATGGCACGTTTAACAGTCCTGTGACACCTCGAGAGAAAGCCACAGATCCCTATGTCAGGTAGGCAGGAAGCCTGACACTACAGTTACAGCTCGAGAGGAAAGTGGACTTTCATGTCTCCACAAGAGTCGAGACTTGACTACCTTGTTGAAACTCCAGAGGAACACCGAGTTCCATGTCAGCACTGTAGAGGAAACCTAAGGTTCTGGCTTGAGCTCAAGATGGGATCTAGGACCCAGCAGCGACTGGAGAGGAATCCCAAGAGGCCCCTCGCAACTCGCATGGAGACTGGACTTTCCTGAGGCCACACGAGTGGGTCCCTGCCATCCCCGATGTAACTCGAGAGGAAACCCAGGTTTTCTACCACAACAGGAGAAAAACCAGGAGATTCTACCCTTAATGTGAGATGAGGTCCTTTTCTGCTGCGGTGTCTCGAGAGAAATCCCACCTTCCCTCCTGAGCCGCTAAAGGGTCCTTGACACCCATGAGGCAACTTGATTTCGAGAAGTTCCCCAGCATACACATTTCCACTCGAGTGGAACACCAAGGGTCTCGCCACAACTCAAGAAGAGCCCTGAATTTCCCTCCTCACCTCGAGATGAGGGTCCATTTCACTGCTTCATTGGGAAAGGATTCCCGGTGTTCCCGTTGCACCTCAAGAAGAGGCGGTCTCCACTTGAACCTGGAAAGGAACTCCAGGGGTCCTGCCACCGTTCGAAAATACCCTGATGTCCAATCCATCCCACATACACCTGACTCCTGCACTGTCTGGATAGTCACCCTGAGGATCGACTCAAAACACGATGGCAGGTGTGACAGCCCTGTGGAACCTCGAGAGAAAGGCACCAATCCCTATGTCAACACGAAAGAATGCCTGAACACTGCTTTTCCAGCTTGAGAGGAAAGAGGACTTGCATGTCTCCACAGGAGACGAGACCTGACTCCCCTGTGAAACTCCAGAGGAACTTTGAGGTCCATGTCACCACGGAAGAGAAACACAAGGTTCCTGCCTCAACTCCAGACGAGGAACACGGCCCCAGCAGTGATTGGCAAGGAATTCTGAGAGGCCCCTCACAACTCACATGGAGACTGGACTTTCCTGAGTCCACAGCGTCGGGTCCTGAGGTCTCCACCCTAACTCGAGAGGAACCCAATGTTTCCTGCCGCAAATCGAGAAAAATGAGGAGATTCTCCCCCCAACACGAGATGAGGCCCTTTTCTGCTCTGGCGTCTCCAGAGAAATTCCACCTTCACTCTTGAGCCTCAAAAGGGTCCTTGACACCATTGAAGCAACTCAAGAATTTCCCTGACATACCGCCTCCATTTGAGAAGAACACCGAGGGTCCCACCAGAACTCAAGAAGAGCCCCGGTTTTCCTTCCTCATCTCAAGATGAGGGTCCATTTCCCTGCTTCATTGGGAAAGGAATCCCAGCATTTCCCTCACACCTCAAGAGGAGGCGGTCTATACTTGAACCTCGAGACGAACTACAGGAGTCGTGCCAACATTCCAAAAGACACCGATGTCCCAATCCACTCTAGATACATGTGACTCACCTGCACTGACTCGACGGTCACCGAGGAATGACTGAAAACACGATGGCAGCTGTGACAGACCTGTGGCAGCTTGAGAGGAAGACACCCAATCTTATGTCAACTCGACAGGAGGCCTGAAACTGCTTTTCCAGCTATAGAGGAAAGCGAACTTGCATGTCTCCATGCGAGCCGAGGCCTGACTCCCCTGTGGAAACTCTGGAGGAACCCCAAGATCCATGTCAGCACTGCAGAGGAAAACTGAGGTTCCGGCCTCAAATCCAGATGAGGACCGCTTTCTTGCAGAGACTGGAGGGGAATCCCGAGAGGCGCCTAACAACTCGCATGGAGACTGGACATCCCTGAGGCCACACGAGTGGGTCCCTGAGCTCACCTTCGTAACTCGAGAGGAACCCCAAGTTTCCTGCCGCAACTTGAGAATAACCTGGAGACTTTCCACTTCAAGTGTGATGAGGGCCTTTTCTGCTGCAGTGTCTTGAAAGAAATCACACCTTCCCTCTTGAGCCTTGAAAGGGTCATTGACACTGCTGAGGCAACCCAAGAAGTTCCCTGACTTACCCGTCTCTACTCGAGAAGAACACGAAGGGTCCTGCCACAACTCAAGAAGAACCCTGGTTTTCCTTCCTCATCTTGAGATGAGGGTCCAATTCCATGCTTGGTCGGGAAAGGAATCCCTGCATTCCCCTAGCACCTCAAGAGGAGGCGGGTTCCACTTGAACCTCGAGAGGAACTCCAGGGGTCGTGCCAACATTCCAAAATACCCCGATGTCCCAATCCACTCCACATACACCTGACTCCACTGCACTGACTTGACGGTTACCCTGAGGATCGAACAAAACGTGATGGCAGGTTTAACAGCCCTCTGGCACCTGGAGAGAAAGCCACCAAACCGTATGTCAACTCAATAGGAAGCCTTACACTGTGTTTCCAACTCTAGAGGAAAGCGGAATTGTATGTCTCCACATGAGATGAGGCCTGACTCCCCTGAGGAAACTCCAGAGGTATCCAGACATCCATGTCAGCACTGGACAAGAATCCTGAAGTTACAGCCTCAACTTGAGATCAGGACTGCAGCTCCAGCAGTGACTGGAGAGGAATCCTGAGAGGCCCCTTGCAACTCGCACGGAGACTGGACTTTCCTGAGGCCTCACGAGTGAGTCCCTGTGGTCCCCAATGTAACTCGAGAGGAAACCCAGGTTTTGTACCAAAATAGGAGAAAAACCAGGAGATTCTACCCTCAAAGCGAGATGAGGACCTTTTCCGCTGTGGCGTCTCGAGAGAAATCCCACCTTCCCTCTTGAGCCTCTTAAGGGTCCTTGACACCCATGAGGCAACTGAAGAAGTTCCCTGACATACGCGTTTCTGCTCTAGAGGAACACCGAAGGTCCCACCACAACTCAAGAAGAGCCCTGCATTTCCCCCCTCACCTCCAGATGAGGTTCCATTTCACTGCTTCATCGGGAAAGGAATCTCGGTGTTCCTGTCACAACTCAAGGGGAGGCTGTCTCCACTTGAACCTCGAGAGGAACTCCAGGGGTCGTGCCACCATTCCAAAATACCCCAATGTCCCAATCCACTGCACATACACCTGACTCCCCTGCACTGTCTGAATGGTCACCCCGAGGATCGACTCAAAACATGATGGCAGGTGTGACAGCCCTGTAGCACCTTAAGAGAAAGGCACCAATCCCTATGTCAACATGAAAGAATGCCTGAACACTGCTTTTCCAGCTTGAGAGGAAAGCAGACTTGCATGTCTCCACAGGAAACGAGGCCTGACTCCCCTGTGAAACTCCAGAGGAACTCCGAGGTCCATGTCACCATGGAAGAGAAACACTGAGGTTCCGGCCTCAACTCCAGATGAGGAACACGGCCCCAACAGTGACTGGCAAGGAATTCCGAGAGGCCCCTCACAACTCGCATGGAGACTGGACTTTCCTGAGTCCACACCATCGGGTCCCTGAGGTCTCAAACCTAACTCGAGAGGAACCCCATGTTTCCTGCCGCAACTTGAGAAAAACGAGGAGATTCTCCCTCAACATGAGATGAGGCCCTTTTCCGTGGTGGCATCTCCAGAGAAATCCCACCTTCACTCTTGAGCCTCGAAAGGGTCCTTGACACCATTGAGGCAACTCAAGAAGTTCCCTGACATACCGTCTCCATTCGAGAAGAACACCGAGGGTCCACCACAATTCACGAAGAGCCCCGGTTTTCCCTCCTCATCTCAAGATGAGGGTCCATTTCCTTGCTTCATTGGGAAAGGAATCCCGGCATTCCCCTTGCAACTCAAGAGGAGGCAGTTCCTTGAGAGGAACTACAGGGGTCATGCCACCATTCCAAAAGACACCAATGTCCCAATTCACTCCAGATACATGTTACTCACCTGCACTGACTCGACGGTCAATGCAAGGAATAACTCAAAACATGATGGCAGCTGTGACAGACCTGTGGCAGCTCAAGAGGAAGCCACCGAATCTTATGTCAACTCGACAGGAAGCCTGACACTGCTTTTCCAGCTCGAGAGGAAAGCAAACTTGCATGTCTTCATACAAGCCAAGGCCTACCTCTCCTGTGGAAACTCTGGAGGAACCCCGAGATCCATGTCAGCACTGGAGAGGAAACCTGAGGTTCCAGCCTCAACTGCAGATGAGGACCGCTTTCCCAGAAGTGACTGGAGAGGAATCCCAAGAGGCCCCTAACAACTCGCATGGAGACTGGATATTCCTGAGGCCACATGAGCGGGTCCCTGAGCTCATCGTCATAACTTGAGATGAACCCCAAGTTTCCTGCCTCAACTCGAGAAAAAACAGGAGATTCTCCCCTCCAAGCATGATGAGGGCCTTTTCCACTGCGAAGTCTCCAGGGAAATCCCACCTTCCTTCTTGAGCCTGAAATGGTCCTTGACACTCTTGAGGCAACTCAAGAAGTTCCCCGACTTACCCATCTCCACGCGAGAGGAACACCTGTGTCCCGCCACAACTCAAGAAGAACCCCGGTTTTCCCTTCTCAACTCGAGATGATGGTACATTTCCCTGCTTCATCTGGAAAGGAATCCTGGCGTTCCCCTCGCACCTGAAGAGCAGGCGGGCTCCACTTGAACCTCGAGCAGAACTCCAGGCGTCGTGCCAACATTCCAAAATACCCCAGTGTCCCAATCCACTCCACATACACCTGTCCCCCTGCACTGACTCGACGGTCACCCTGAGGATTGAACAAAACACGATGGTAAGGTTTAATAGCCCAGTGGCACCTGGAGAGAAAGCCACCGAACCCTATGTCAACTTGACAGGAAGCCTGACACTGCTTTTCCAACTCGAGAGGAAAGCGGAATTGTATGTCTCCACATGAGACGAAGCCTGACTTCCCTGAGGAAACTCCAGAGGAATCCAGACATCCATGTCAGAACTGGACATGAATCCTGAGGTTACAGCCTTAACTCGAGATCAAGACTGCAGGCCCAGCAGTGACTGGAGAGGAATCCCAAGAGGCCCCTCGCAACTCGCATGGAGACTGGACTTTCCTGAGGCCAAACGAGCGTGTCCCTTAGGTGCCCGTCATAACTCTAGAGGAACCCCAAGTTTCCTGCCACAACTCGAGATAAACCAGGAGATTCTCCCCTACACGTGAGATGTGGCACTTTTCCGTGGTGGCGTCTCCAGAGAAATCCCACCATCACTCTTGAGCCACAAAAGGGTCATTAAAACCCTTGAGGCATCTCAAGAAGTTCCCTGACATACCGTCTCCATTCGAGAAGAACACCGAGGGTCCACCACAATTCACGAAGAGCCCCGGTTTTCCCTCCTCATCTCAAGATGAGGGTCCTTTTCCCTGCTTCATCGGGAAAGGAATCCTGGCATTCCCCTCGCACCTCAAGAGCAGGCGGTCTATATTTGAACCTCAAGAAGAAATAAAGGGGTCGTGTCACCATTCCAAAGAGACCGATGTCCCAATCCACTCCACATACACCTGACTCCCCTGCACTGACTCAACGATAACCGTGACGAACGACTCAAAACACGATGGCAGCAGTGACAGACCTGTAGCTGCTCGAGAAGAAGCCAAACGAATCTTATGTCAACTCAACAGGAAGCCTGACACTGCTTTTCCAGCTCGAGAGGAAAGCGAACTTGCATGTCTCCATAGGAGCGGAGGCCTGACTCTCCTATGGAAACTCTAGAGGAACCCCGAGGTCCATGTCAGCACTGCTGAGGAAACCTGAGGTTCCAGCCTCAACTGCAGATGAGGACTGCTTTCCCAGAAGTGACTGGAGAGGAATCCCGAGAGGCCGCTAACAACTCGCATGGAGACTGGACATCCCTGAGGCCACACGAGTGTGTTCCTGAGCTCATCTTCATAACTCGAGATGAACCCCAAGTTTCCTACTGCAACTCGGGAAAAACCAGGAGATTCTCCCCTCCAAGCGTGATGAGGGCCTTTTCTGCTGTGACGTCTCGAGGGAAACCCCACCTTCCTTCTTGAGCCTGAAATGGTCCTTGACACTCTTGAGGCAACTCAAGAAGTTCCCTGACTTACCCGTCTCCACTCGAGAGGAGCACCGAGGGTCCTGCCACAACCCAAGAAGAACCCCGGTTTTCCCTCCTCAACTTGAAATGATGGTACATTTCCCTGCTTTGTCAGGAAAGGAATCCCGGCATTCCCCTCGCACCTCACGAGGAGGTAGGCTCCACTTGAACCTTGAGTGGAACTCCAGGGGTCATGCCAACATTCCAAAATACCCCAATGTCTCAATTCACACCACATACACCTGACTCCCCTGCACTGACTCGACGGTCACCCCAAGGATCGAACAAAACACAATGGCAGGTTTAACAGCTCTGTGGCACCTGGAGAGAAAGACACCGAACCCTATGTCAACTCAACAGGAAGCCTGACACTGCTTTTCCAGCTCGAGAGGAAAGCAGAATTGTATGTCTCCACATGAGACAAGGCCTGACTGCTCTGAGGAAACTCCAGAGGAACCCAGACATCCATGTCAGCACTGGATAGGAATCCTGAGTTAATGGCCTCAACTCGAGATCAGGACTGCAGGCCTGGCAGCGACTGGAGAGGAATCCCTAGAAGCCCTTTGCAACTCACATGGAGACTGGACTTTCCTGAGGCCAAACGAGTGGGTCCCTGAGGTCCCTGTCATAACTCTAGAGGAACCCCAAGTTTCTTTCTGCAAATCGATATAAACCAGGAGATTCTCCCCTACACGCAAGATGTGGCACTTTTCCACGGCAGCATCTCCAGAGAAATCCCACCTTCACTCTTCAGCCTCGAAAGCATCATTGACACGCTTGAGGCAACTCAAGAGTTTCCCAATATACGGTCTCCAATTGAGAAAAACACCAAGGGTCCCGGCACAATTCAAGAAGAGCCCCGGTTTTCCTTCCTCATCTCAAGATGAGGGTCATTTTCCCTGCTTCATCGGGAAATGAATCCCAGCATTCCCCTCGCACCTCAAGAGGAGGAAGTCTATACTTGAACCTCGAGAGGAACTACAGGGCTCATGCCACCATTCCAAAAGACACCGATGTCCCAATCCACTGCAGATACATGTGACTCCCCTGCACTGACTCGATGGTCACTGTGAGGAACGATGCAAAACACGAAGGCAGCTGTGACAGATGTGTCACAGCTCAAGAGGAAGCCACCGAACCTTATGAGAACTCGATAGGAAGCTTGACACTGCTTTTCCAGCTTGAGAGAAAAGCGAACTTGCATGTCTCCATACGAGCCGAGGCCTGACTCCCCTGTGAAAACTCTGGAGGAACCCCGAGATCCATGTCAGCACTGCAGAGGAAACCTGAGGTTCCGGCCTCAGCTGCAGATGAGGACCGCTTTCCCAGAAGCGACTGGAGGGGATTCCTGAGAGGCCCATAACAACTCACATGGAGATTGGACATTCCTGAGGCCACACGAGCGGGTCCTGAGCTCATCTTCGTAACTCAAGAGGAACCCCACGTTTCCTGCCGTAACTCGAGAAAAACCAGGAGATTCTCCCCTCAATGCGAGATGAGGTCCTTTTCTGCTGCAGCATCTCAAGAGAAATCCCACCTTCCCTCTTGAGCCTCGAAAGGGCCCTTGACACCCTTGAGGCAATTCAAGAAGTTCCCCGACATATGCATCTCCACTTGGGAGGAGCACTGAGGGTCCCGCCACAACTCAGGAAGAGCCTCAGTTTTCCCTCCTCACCTCGAGATGAGGGTCCATTTCTCTGCTTCATTGGAAAAGGTATCCCGGCATTCCAATTGTACCTCAAGAGGAGGCGGGCACCACTTGTACCTCAAGAGGAACTCCAGGGGTCGTGCAACAATTCCAAATTCCCCAATGTCCCAATCCACTCCAAATACACCTGACTCCCATGCACTGACTCAACAGTCACCCTGAGGATCGAATATAACAAGATGGCAAGTTTGACAGCCCTGTGTCACCTGGAGAGAAAGCCACCAAACCCTGTATCAACTCGACAGGAAGTCTGACACTACATTTGCAGCTCGAGAGGAAAGCTGACTTGCATGTCTCCACACGAGATGAGGCCTGACTCCCCTGAGGGAACTCCAGAGGAATCCAGACAACCATGTCAGCAATGTACATGAATCCTGAGGTTACGGCCTCAACACGAGATGAGGACTGCAGCCCCGGCAGCAACTGGAGAGGAATCCCAAGAGGCCCTTTGCAACTAGCCTGGAGACTGCACTTTCCTGAGGCCAAATGAATGGGTCCCTGAGGTCATCTTTGTAACTCGAGAGGAACCCCAAGTTTCCTGCCACAACTCGAGAAAAACCAGGAGATTCTCCCCTCCAAGCCTGATGAGGCCCTTTTCTGCTGTGGCGTCTCAAGTGAAATCCCACCTTCCCTCTTGAGCCTCGAAAGGGTCCTTGACACCCTAGAAGCAACTCAAGAAGTTCCCCGACATACCCGTCTCCACTCGAGAGGAACACCTAGGGTCCCGCCACAACTCAAGAAGAGCCCTGGTTTTCCCTTCTCAACTCGAGATGAGGGTCCATTTCCCTGCTTTGTTGGGAAAGGAATCCCGGCATTCCCGTTGCACCTCAAGAGGAGGTGGTCTTAACTTGAACCCTGAGAGGAACTCCAGGGGTCTTACCACCATTCCAAAAAACCTGAATGTTCCAATCCACTCCGGACACACCTGACTCCCCTGACTCAAAACACGATGGCAGGAGTGAGCACCATGTGGCACCTCGAGAGAAGGCCAACTCCATATGTTAACTCGACAGGAAGACTGACACTGCTTTTCCAGCTCGAGAGGAAGGCACACTTGCCTGTCTCCACTTGAGACGAGGCCTGACTCCCCTGTGGGTACTCCAGAGGAACCCCGAGATCCATGTCAGCACTGAAGAGAAAACCTGAGGTTCCAGCCTCAATTCAAGATGAGAACCGCGGCCCCAGTAGCAATTGCAGAGGAATCCCGAGAGGCCCCTTGAAACTCGCGTGGAGACTGCACTTTCCTTAGGCCACATGAGAGCCTCCCTGCAGTCCCCGATGTATATCGAGAGGAAACCTAGGTTTCTTAACACAAATGGAGAAAAACCAGTAGATTCTCCCCTCAATGCGAGATGAGTTCCTTTTCTGCTGCAGCGTCTCGAGAGAAATCCCACCTTCCCTCTTGTGCCTTGAAAGGGTCCTTGACACCCTTGAAGAAACTCAAGAAGTTCCCCGACATACACGTCTTCACTCAAGAGGAACATTGAGGGTCCCACCACAACTCAAGAAGAGCCCCGGTTTTCCCTCCTCACCTCGAGATGAGAGTCCTTTTCCCTGCTTGATCGAGAAAGGATTCCTGGCTTTCCCATTGCACCTCAAGAGGAGGCGGTCTGAACCTGAACTTCGAGAGGAACTCCAGGGGTCGTGCCAACATTCCAAAAGACTCCGATGTCCCTATCCACTCCAGATACACCTGATTCCCCTGCACTGACTCGACGGTCACACCGAGGATCGACTGAAAATATGATGGATGTTGTGACTGCTCTATAGCACCTCGAGAGAAAGCCACCGATCCCTATGTCAACTCGACTGGAAGACTGGCACTGCTTTTCCAGCTCGAGAGGAAAGCGGACTTGCATGTCTCCACACGAGAAGAGGCCTGACTCCCCTGAGGAAACTGCAGAGGAACCCAGACATCTATGTCAGCACTGGACATGAATCCTGAGGTTACGGCCTCAAATCAAGATGAGGACTGCAGGCCCGGCAGCGAATGGAGAGAAATCCCGAGAGGCCCTTTGCAACTCTCATGGAGACTGGACTTTCCTGAGGACAAATGAGCAGATCCCTAAGGTCATTTTTGAAACTCGAGAGTAACCCCAAGTTTCCTTCTACAACTCGAGAAAAACCAGGAGATTCTCCCCTCCAAGCTGGATGAGGCCCTTTTCCCCTGCAGTGTCTCGAGAGAAATCCCATCTTCCCTCTTGAGCCTCGAAAGGATCCTTGACACCCTTGAGGCAACTCAAGAAGTTCCCCGTCATACGTGTCTCCACTCGAGAGGAACGCCGAGAGTTCCACCACAACTCAAGAAGAGCCCCGGTTTTCCCTCCTCACCTCAAGATGAGGGTCAATTTCCCTACTTTGTCAGGAAAGGAATCCCGGCGTTCCCATCACAACTCAAGATGAGGCGGTCTCCATTTGAACCTTGAGAGGATCTCCAGGGGTTGTTCCTCCATTCCAAAATAACCCAGTGTCCCAATCCAGTACACATACAACTGACTCCCCTGCACTGACTCGATGGTCACTGCGAGGACTGACTCAAAACACGATGGCAGCTGTGACAGAACTGTGGCATCTCGAGAGAAAGACACCAATCCCTATGTCACCTTGACAGGAAATCTGACATTGCTTTGCCAACTCGAGAGAAAAATGGACTTGCATGTCTCCATACGGGCCGAGGCCTGACTCCCTTGTGTAAACTCCAGAAGAACCCCAAGATCCATGTCAGCTCGAGAGAGGAAACCTGAGTTTCCGGCCTCAACTCCAGATGAGGACCGCTTTCCTGGCAGGGACTGGAGAGGAATCCCTAGAGGCCCCTTGCAACTCCCATGGAGACTGGACATTCCTGAGGCCACACGAGCAGGTCCCTGAGGTCACCATCGTAACTCGATAGGAACCATAAGTTTCCTGCCGCACCTCGAGAAAAACCAGGAGATTCTCCCTTGCATGCAGAATGAGGCCATTTTCTGCTCCAGCATCTCGAGAGAAATCCCACCTTCCCTCTTGAGCTTAGAAAGGTTCCTTGACACCCTTGAGGCAACTCAAGAAGTTCAGCGACATACCCATCTCCACTCGAGAGGAACACCAAGTGTTCTGCCACAACTCAAGAAGAGCCCCGGTTTTGCCTCCTCATCTCGAGATGAGGGTCCATTTACCTGCTTGGTCAGGAAAGGAATCCCGGAGTTCCTGTTGCACCTCAAGAGGAGGCGGTCTCAACTTGAACCTCGAGAGGAACTTCAGGGGTTGCGCCACCATTCCAAAAGACCCTGATGTCCCAATCCACTCCAGATAAACCTGATTCCCCTGCAGTGACATGATGGTCATCCTGAGGATCGACTCAAAACACGATGGCAGGTGTGACAGCCCAGTGGAACCTCGAGAGAAAGCCACCGATCCTTATATCAACTCGACCAGAAGACTGACACTGCTTTTGCAGCTCAAGAGGAAAGCGGACTTGCATGTCTCCACATGAGACAAGGCCTGACTCCCCTGAGGAAACTCCAGAGGAACCCAGACAACCATGTCAACACTGGACATGAATCCTGAGGTTATGGCCTCAACTGAAGATGAGGACTGCGGCCTCGGCAGCGAATGGAGAGGAATCCTGACAGGCCCTTTGCAGTTCCCATGGAGACTGGAATTTCCTGAGGCCAAATGAGCGGGTCCCTGAGGTCATCTTCATAACTCAAAAGGAACCCCAATTTTCCTGCCCCAACTCAAGAAAAACCAGGAGATTCTCTCCTCCAAGCATGATAAGGCCCTATTCCACTGCAGAGTCTGGAGAAAAATCCCACCTTCCCTCTTGAGCCTTGAAAGGGTCCTTGACACCCTTGAGGCAACTCAAGAATTTCCCTGATATACAGTCTCCACTCGAGAAGAACTCTGAGGGTTCCACCACAACTCAAGAAAAGCCTCGGTTTTCCCTCCTCACCTTGAGATGAGGGTCCATTTCCCTGCTTCCCTGGGAAAGGAATCTCGGCAATCCCCTCGCACCTCAGAGGAGGCGGTATATACTTGAACCTCAAGAGGAGCTCCAGGGGTTGTGCCACCATTCCAAAAGACACCGATGTCCCTATCCACTTCAGATACACCTGACTGCTCTGCACTGACTCGACAGTCACTGCAAGGAACGACTCAAAACATGATGGCAGCTGTGACAGACCTGTGGCAGCTCAAGAGGAAGCCAAACGAACCTTATGTCAACTCGACAGGAAGCCTGACACTGCTTTTCCAACTCGAGAGGAAAGTGAACTTGCATGTCTCCATATGAGCCAAGGCCTGACTCCCCTGTGAAAACTCTGGAGGAACCCCGAGATCCATGTCAGCACTGAAGAGGAAACCTGAGGTCCTGGCCTCAACTGCAGATGAGGACCACTTTCCCGGCAGCGACTGGAGGGGAATCTCAAGAGGCCCCTAACATGGGGGGACTGGACATTCCTGAGGCCACATGAGTGGGTTCCTGAGGTCATCTTCATAACTCAAGAGGAACCCCAATTTTCCTGCCCCAACTCGAGAAAAACCAGGAGATTTTCCCCTCCAAGCGTGATGAGGGCCTTTTCTGCTGCAGCATCTCGAGAGAAATCCCACCTTCCCTCTTGAGCCTTGAAAGGGTCCTTGACACTGTTGAGGCAACTCAAGAAGTTCCCCGTCATACCCATCTCCACTCGAGAAGAACACCAAGGGTCCCACCACAACTCACGAAGATCCCCGGTTTTCCCTCCTCAACTTGAGATTTCCCTGCTTCGTTGGGAAAGGAATCCCAGTGTTCCCCTCACACTTCAAGAGGAGGTGGGCTCCATTTGAACCTCGAGAGGAACTCCAGGGGTCGTGCCAACATTCCAAAATATCCCAATGTCCCAATCCACTCCACATACACCTGACTCCCCTGCACTGACTCGACTGTCACCCCTAGGATCAAACAAAACATGGTGACAGGTTTACCAGCCCTGTGGCAACTAGAGAGAAAGCCACTGAACCCTATGTCAACTTGACAAGAAGCCTGATACTGCTTTTCCAGTTCGAGAGGAAAATGGAATTGTATGTCTCCACATGAGCCGAGGTCTGACTCACCTGAGGAAACTCCAGAGGTATCCAGACATCCATGTCAGAACTGGACAGGAATCCTGAGGTTACAGCCTCAACTCGAGATCAACCTGCGGCCCCAGCAGCGACTGGAGAGGAATACCAAGAGGCTCCTTGCAACTTGCATGGAGACTGAAATTTCCTGAGGCCAAATGAGCGGGTCCCTGAGGTCCCCGTCATAACTCTAGAGGAACCCAAAGTTTCCTGCCGCAACTCGAGATAAACCAGGAGATTCTCCCCTACACGTGAGATGTGACACTTTTCTGCGGTGGCGTCTCCAGAGAAATCCCACCATCACTCTTGAGCCTCAAAAGGGTCCTTGAAACCCTTGAGGTAACTCAAGAAGTTCATTGACATACCGTCTCCACTTGAGAAAAACACCGAGGGTCCCACCACAACTCAAGAAGAGCCCCAGTTTTCCTTCCTCATCTCGAGATAAGGGTCCATTTCCCTGCTTCGTCAGGAAAGGAATCTCGGCATTTCCCTCACACCTCAAGAGGAGGCGATCTATACTTGAACCTCGAGAAGAACTACAGGGGCCGTGCCACCATAGCAAAAGACACCGATGTCCCAATCCACCTCAAATACATATGACTCCCCTGCACTGACTCAACAGTCACCGCGAGGAACAACTCAAAACATGATGGCAGCTGTGACAGACCTGTGGCAGCTTGAGAGGAAGCCAAGTGAACCTTATGTCAACTCGACAGGAAGCCTGACACTGCTTTGTCCAGCTCGAGAGGAAGCAAACTTGCATGTCTCCATATGAGCCAAGGCCTGACTCCCCTTTGGATACTTCAGAGGATCCCCGAGAACCTTGTCAGCACTGGAGAGGAAACCTGAGGTTCCGGCCTCAACTCTAGATGAGGACCGTGGCCCCGGCATCAACTGCAGAGGAATCCCGAGATGCCCCACACAACTCGCAAGGAGATGGACTTTCCTGAGGCCACACGAGAGGGTCCCTGCTCTCCCTGATGTAACTCGAGAGGAAACCCAGATTTCTTACCACAACTGGAGGAGAACAGGAGATTCTCCCCTCAACGTGAGATGAGGTATTTTTCTGCTGCGGTGTCTCAAGAGAAATCCCACCTTCCCTCTTGAGCCTCAAAAGGGTCCTTGACACCCTTGCGGCAACACAAGAAGTTCCCTGACATACGCGTCTCCACTCGAGAGGAACATCGAGGATCCCACCACAACTCAAGAAGAGCCCCGGTTTTCCCTCCTCACATCGAGATGAGGGTCCTTTTCCCTGCTTGGTCGGGAAAGGAATCCCGCCTTTCCCATCACACCTCAAGAGCAGGCGGTCTGAACTTGAACCTCGAGAGGAACTCCAGGGGTCATGCCAGCATTCCAAAAGACCCCAATGTCCCTATCCACTCCCGATACACATGACTCCCCTGCACTGACTTGACGGTCACTGCGAGGACTGACTCAAAATATGATGGCAGCTGTGACAGACCTGTGGCACCTTGAGAGAAAGCCACCGATCGCTATGTCAAGTCGACCAGAAGACTGACACTGCTTTTCCAGCTCGAGAGGAAAGTGGACTTGCATGTCTCCACATGAGACGAGGCCTGACTCCCTGAGGAAACTACAGAGGATCCCAGACATCCATGTCAGCACTGGACATGAATCCTGAGGTTACGGCCTAAAATTGAGATGAGGACTGCGGCCCCACCAGCGACTGGAGAGAAATCCCAAGAGGCCCTTTGCAACTCGCATGGAGACTGGACTTTCCTGAGGCCAAATGAGCGGGTCCCTGAGGTCATTTTCATAACTCGAGAGGAACCCCAAGTTTCCTTCCACAACTCGAGAAAAACCAGGAGATTCTCCCCTCCAAGCCTGATGAGGCCCTTTTCCGCTGGAGCATCTCGAGAGAAACCCCACCTTCCCTCTTGAGCGTCAAAAGGGTCCTTGACACCATTGAGGCAACTCAAGAAGTTCAGCGTCATATGCATCTCCACTTGAGAGGAACAGCGAGTGTTCCACCACAACTCAAGAAGAGCCCCAGTTTTCCCTCCTCACCTCAAGATGAGGGTCCATTTCCCTGCTTTGTTGGGAAAGGAATCCCGGCATTCCCGTCGCAACTCAAGTGGAGGCGGTCTCCATTTGAACCTTGAGAGGAACTCCAGGGGTCGTATCACCATTTTAAAATAACCCAATATTCCAATCCACTATACATACAACTGACTCCCCTGCACTGACTCGACATTCACCATGAGGGTGGACTCAAATCACGATGGAAGCTGTGACAGACCTGTGGCATCTCGAGAGAAAGCCACCAATCCCTATGTCAACTCGACAGGAAACCTGACACTGTTTTTCCAGCTCAAGAGAAAAACGGACTTGCATGTCTCCATACGAGCCAAGGCCTGACTCCCTTGTGGAAACTCCGGAGGAACCCCAAGATCCATGTCAGCACTCGAGAGGAAACCTGAATTTCCAGCCTCAACTCCAGATGAGGACCGCTTTCCCAGCAGGGACTGGAGAGGAATCCCGAGAGGCCCTTTGCAATTTGCATGTAGACTGGACATTCCTGAGGCTACACGAGCGGGTCCCTGATGTCACCATCGTAACTCAATAGGAACCATAAATTTCCTGCCACAACTCGAGAAAAACCAGGAGATTCTCCCCTCCACGTGAGATGAGGCCGTTTTCTGCTCCAGTGTCTCAAGAGAAATCCCACCTTCCCTCTTGAGCGTAGAAAGGTTCCCTGACACCCTTGAGGCAACTCAAGAAGTTCACTGACATACCCGTCTCCACTAGGAAGGAACACCGAGGGTCCCGCCACAATTCAAGAGCCCAGCATTTCCCTCCTCATCTCGAGATGAGGTTCCATTTCTCTGCTTGGTTGGGAAAGGAATCCCGCCATTCCCATCACACCTCAAGAGGAGGCGGTCTCAACTTGAACCTCGAAAGGAACTCCAGGGGTCGTGCCAACATTCCAAAAGACCCCGACGTCCCTATCCACTTCAGGTAAACCTGACTTCCCTGCACTGCCTTGATGGTCACACCGAGGATCGACTGAAACCCGATGTGTGTGACTGCTCTGTGGCAACACAAGAGAAAGCCACCGATCCCTATGTCAATTCGACAGGAAAACTGACACTGCTTTTCCAGCTCGAGAGGAAAGTGGACTTGCATGTCTGCACAGGAGACGAGGCCTGACTCCCCTGTGGAAACTCCAGATGAACCCCGAGATCCATGTCAGCATTGGAGAGGAAACCTGAGGTTCCGGCCTCAACTTCAGCTGTGGACTGCGGCCCCGGCAGACACTGGAGAGAAATACCGAGTGGCCTCTCGAAACTTGCATGGAGACTGGACTTTCCTGAGGACCCACGGGCGAGTCCCAGAAGTCTCTGTCCTAAATTGAGAGGAACCCCATGTTTTCAGCTCACCTCGAGAAAAACCACGAGATTCTCCCCACATCACAAAATACAGACCTTTTCCATTACACTGTCTCAAGAGAAAACCCACCTTCCCTCTTGAACCTCTAAAGTGTCCTTGACACCCTTGAAGCAACTCAAGAAGTTCACCGACATACTGTCTCCACTCAAGAAGAACACTGAGGGTCCTGCCACAACTCAAGAAGAGCCCCGGTTTTCCTTCCTCATCTCAAGATGAGAGTCTATTTCCCTGCTTCGTTGGGAAAGGAATCCTGGCATTTCCCTCACACCTCAAGAGGAGGTGGTCTATACTTGAACCTCGAGAAGAACTACAGGGGTTGTGCCACCATTCCAAAAGACACTGAAGTCCCAATCCACTCCAGAATCATGTGACTCCCCTGCACTGACTCAACAGTCACCGCGAGGAATGACTCAAAACATGATGGCAGCTGTGACAGACCTGTGGCAGCTCGAGAGGAAGCCAAACAAACCTTATGTCAACTCGACAGGAAGCCTGACACTGCTTTTCCAGCTCAAAAGGAAAGCAAACTTGCATTTCCCCATAGGAGCCGAGGCCTGACTCCCATGTGGAATCTCTGGAGGAACCCCAAGATTCATGTTATCACTCCTGAGGAAACATGAGGTTCTGGCCTCAACTCCAGATGAGGACCATTTTCCCACCAGCGACTGGAGGGGAAACCCCAGAGGCCCCTAGCAACTCACATGGAGACTGGACATTCCTGAGGCCACACGAGTGGGTCCCTGAGCTCACCTTTGTAACTCGAGAGGAACCCCATGTTTCCTTCTGCAACTCGAGGAGATTTTCCCCTCACAACAAAATAAGGCTCTTTTCCATTCTGGCGTCTCGAGAGAAAACCCACCTTCCTTCTTGAGCCTCGAAAGTGTCATTGACACCCTTGAGGCAACCTAGGAAGTTCCCCAACATACCCATCTCCATTCAAGAGGTACATTGAGTGTTCTACCACAGCCCCAGAGGAGCCCGGTTTCTCCTCTTCATCTCAAGATGAGGGTCCATTTCCCTGCTTCGTCCGGAAAGAAATCCCTGCATTTCCGTCGCACCTCAAGAGGATGAGGGCTCCACTTGAACCTCAAGATGAACTCCAGGGGTCGTGCCACCATTCCAAAATTCCCCGATGTCCCAATCCACTCCAGGTACAACTGACTCCCCTGCACTGACTCGTCAGTCAAACCGAGGATCGAATAAAACATGATGGCAGGTTTGACAGCCCTGTGGCACCTGGAGAGAAAGCCACCGATCCCTCTATCAACTCGACAGGAAGTCTGACACTGCTTTTCCAGCTCGAGAGGAAAGCGGACTTGCATGTCTGCACACAAGACGAGGCCTGACTCCCCTATGGAAACACCAGAGGTATCCAGACATCCATGTCAGCACTGGACAGGAATCCTGAGGTTACGGCCTCAACTTGAGATGAGGACTGCGGCCCCGGCAGAGACTGGAGAGGAATCCCGAGAGGCCCCTTGCAACTCACATGGAGAGTGGACTTTCCTGAGGCCACACAGGCGCATCCCTGAGGTTCCCATCATAACTCTAGGGGAATCCCAAGTTTCCTGCCGCAACTCGAGAAAAACCAAGAGATTATCCCCTACATGCAAGATGAGGCCCTTTTCCGCTGTGGTGTCTCCAGAGAAATCCCACCTTCCCTATTGAGCCTTGAAAGGGTCCTTGACACCCTTGAGGCAACTCAAGAAGTTCCCTGACAGACCGTCTCCACTCGAGAAGAACACTAAGGGTACCGCCAAAACTCAAGAAGAGCCCCGGTTTTCCTTCCTCATCTCAAGATGAGGGTCCATTTCCCTGTTTCGTCGGGAAAGGAATCCCGGCATTCCCCTCACACCTCAAGAGGAGGTGGTCTATACTTGAACTTTGAGAGGAACTACAGGGGTCGTGCCACCATTCCAAAATACCCCGATGTCCCAACCCATTCCAGATACACCTGACTCCCCTGCATTGACTCGACGGTCACCGCGAGGAATGACTCAAAACACGATGGCAGCTGTGACAGACCTGTGGCAGCTCGAGAGAAAGCCACCAAACCCTATGTCAACTCGATAGGAAGCCTGACACTGCTTTTCCAGCTCGAAGGAAATCGGACTTGTATTTCTCCATATGAGCCGAGATCTGACTCCCCTGAGGAAACTCCAGAGGAATCCAGACATGCATGTCAGCACTGGACAGGAATCCTGAGTTTATGGCCTCAACTCGAGTTGAGGACTGCGGCCCAGGCAGCGACTGGCAGGGAATTCCAAGAGGCCCCTCGCAACTCGCATTGAGACTGGATTTTCCTGAGGCCACACAGGCGGGTCTCTGATGTCCCCGTTATAACTCTAGAGGAACCCCAAGTTTCCTGCCTCAACTGGAGAAAAACCAGGAGATTCTCCCCTCAGCACGAGATGAGGCATTTTTCCACTGCGGTGTCTGCAAGGAAATCCCACCTTCCCTCTTGAGCCTCGAAAGATTCCTTGACACCTTTGAGGCAAGTCAAGAAGTTCCCCGACATACCATCTCCACTCGAGAAGAACACTGCGGGTCCCTCCACAACTCAAGAAGAGCCCCGGTTTTGTTCCTCATCTCTAGATGAGGGTCCATTTCCCTGCTTCATCAGGAAAGGAATCCTGGCATTCCCCTTGCTCCTCAAGTGGAGGCAATCTATACTTGAACCTTGAGAGGAACTACAGGGGTCGTGCCACAATTCCAAAATACCCTGATATGCCAATCCACTCCAGATACAACTGACTCACCTGCACTGACTCAATGGTCACCCAGAGGACTGAATCAAAACACGATGGCAGGAGTGACAGCCCTGCTGCACCTCAAGAGAAAGCCACCAATCCCAATGTCAAAATGACAGGAAGCCTGACACTGCTTTTCCAGGTTGAGAGGAAAGCGAACTTGCATGTCTCCACATGAGACACTCAAAAAGTGTCCTGGTTTTCCCTCCTCATCTCGAGATGAGGGTCCATTTCCCTGCTTTGTCGGGAAAGGAATCCTGGCGTTTCCACCACATCTCAAGAGGACGCGATGTCCACTTCAACTTTGAGAGTGCTTCCAGGGGTCGTGCCAGGGGTCATTGGAAGCAGGGAAATGGACTCTCATCACGAGTTAAGGAGGGAAATCTGGGGCTCTTCTTAAGTTGTGGCAGGACCCTCGGTGTTCCACTCCAGTGGAGACGAGTATGTTGGGGAACTTCTTGAGTTGCCTCAAGGGTGTCAAGGGCCCTTTCGAGGCTCAAGAGGGAAGGTGGGATTTCTCTAGAGACGCCACGGTGGAAAAGGACCTCATCTCTTGTAGAGGGGAGAATCTCCTGGTTTTTCTCGAGTTGCGGCAGGAAACTTGGGGTTCCTCTCCAGTTACAACAGGGACCTAAGGGACCCACTCATGTGGCCTCAGGAATGTCCAGTCTCCATGCGAGTTGCGAGAGGCCTCTTGGGATTCCTCTCCAGTCACTGCTGGGGCCACGGTCCTCATCTGGATTTGAGGCTGGAACCTGAGGCTTCCTCTGAAGTGCTGACATGGATCTCGTCATTCCTCTGGAGTTTCCACAGGGGAGTCAGGCCTCCTCTCGTGTGGAGACATGCAAGTCCTCTTTCCTCTTGAGCTGGGAAAGCTGTGGCATTCTTCCTGTGGAGTTGACATAGGGATCGGTGGCTTTCTATCAAGGTGCCAAGGAGTTGTTACACCTGCCATCGTGTTTTGAGTCGATCCTTGGAGTGACCTTCGAGTCAAGGCAGGGCAGTCAGGTGTATCTGGAGTGGATTGGACATCGGGGTCTTTTGTAATGGTGGTACGACCTCTGGAGTTCCCCTCGAGGATCAAGTGGAGACTGCCTCCTCTTGAGGTGCAACGGGAACTTTGGGATTCCTTTCCCAACGAAGCAGGTAAATGGACCCTCATCTCAAGATGAGGAGGGAAAACCGGGTCTCCACTTGAGTTGTGGTGGGACCCTCAGCATTCCTCTCGAGTGGGGACAGGTATGTTGGTGAACTTCTTGAGTTGCCTCAAGGGTGTCAAGGAACCTTTTGAGGCTCAAGAGGGAAGATGGGATTTCTCTCGAGAGTGTGCAGTGGCAATGGGCCTCATCTCTCGTTGAGGGAGAATCTCCTGGTTTTTCTCGAGTTGTGACAAGAAACTTGGTGTTCCTCTCGAGTTACAACGGGGACCTCCGGGACCTGCTCGTGTGGCCTCATGAAAGTCCAGTCTCCATGCGACTTGCGAGGGGCATCTCGGGATTCCTCTACAATGGCTGCCTACCAATCTTTCTTGTCACATGTTAAACATACTACATTTAAATATTAACATGAGGGTTTCAAGTTTCTTCCAGTTTAGATATTTATACCTTTGGGCTTGTCGCTTCCAGAGGTTATTGTAACATTCATATTTATATAACCCATGTTTATGTTCCTTATATGTAAACCTTTAAAACACTAGTAATTTAAAGCATTAGTAGGTATAACTTTATTATATTTTATTTATACCCATACCCAATTAAGCAAACTGTAATTAGGCAAATATATTTAAATTATGTAGTTACATCAATATATGATGTATTGTTAATTGTACCACCTATTGATAACTAAGAAATTGAGAAATCCCTCTTCCAAGCAACTTCTGTTTGAAACAGCACGTCCCTACCCCACAAGGTAAAGGGAAGTGAAGGAACTACACAGAGTTAGGAAAGTTTCACAGGTATCCTCAGACCGCCAATCTAATATTTTTGAACTTTTAACTACTGTGGGAGCTTGGGGGCAAATGAAACAAAATTTGACCCCTGAAATCTATCAGAGCAACTTGCCAAATCATCACTATTCTGTAAAAGACTTCTCAGTTCAGTTCAGCTGCTCAGTCGTGTCCAACTGTTTGTGACCCCATGAATCGCAGCATGCCAGGCCTCGCTGTCCATCACCGTCTCCCAGAGTTCACTCAGACTCACGTTCATTGAGTCCATGATGCCATCCAACCATCTTATCCTCCGTTGTCCCCTTCTCCTGCCCCCAATCCTTTCCAGCATCAGAGTCTTTTCCAATGAGTCAACTCTTCCCACGAGTTGGCCCAAGTACTGGAGTTTCAGCTTTAGCATCATTCCTTCCAAAGAAATCCCAGGGCTGATCTCCTTCAGAATGGACTGGTTGGATCTCCTTGCAGTCCAAGGGACTCTCAAGAGTCTTCTCCAACACCACAGTTCAAAAGCATCAATTCTTCGGCACTCAGCTTTCTTCACAGTCCAACTCTCACATCCATACATGACCACAGGAAAAATCATAGTCTTGACTAGACGGACCTTAGTCGGTAAAGTAATGTCTCTGCTTTTGAATATACTATCTAGGTTGGTCATAACTTTTCTTCCAGGGAGTAAGCTCCTTTTAATTCATGGTTGCAATCACCATTTGCAGTGATTTTGGAGCCCCAAAAAATAAAGTCTGACACTGTTTCCACTGTTTCCCCATCTATTTCCATGAAGTGATGGGACTGGATGCCATGATCTTCATTTTCTGAATGTTGAGCTTTAAGCCAACTTTTTCGCTTTCCTCTTTCACTTTCATCAAGAGGCTTTTTAGTTCCTCTTCACTTTCTGCCATAAGAGTGGTATCATCTGCATATCTGAGATTATTCATATTTCTTCCGGCAATCGTGATTCCAGCTTGTGTTTCTTCCAGTCCAGCCTTTCTCATGATGTACTCTGCATATAAGTTAANTTTTCCAGTCCTGTGGCCACTGCTGAGTTTTCCAAATTTGCTGGCAGATTGAGTGCAGCACTTTCACAGCATCATCTTTCAGGATTTGAAACAGCTCCACTGGAATTCCATCACCTCCACTAGCTTTTTTCATAGTGATGCTTTCTAAGGCCCACTTGACTTCACATTCCAAGATGTCTGGCTCTAGATTAGTGATCACATCATCATGATTATCTGGGTCTTGAAGATCTTTTTTGTACAATTCTTCTATGTATTCTTGCCACCTCTTTTTAATAGTTGACCTTTATTGGATGGAATTACTATATTTGTTACTTCTTCTTTTAAAAAAGTTCCACACTTCTCTTTCTTCTTTTTAAAATTAATTGTGCCACCAAGCTAGAATAAGATAAAACTCTTTTTCTTGGGGTCACGTAGATGGAACCAAAGGGCCTTCTTGTCACAAGCATCTTGTTTTGTGGCAAGAATAATTTAGTCTCATCTTTTGGCAATATTAATCTTAATTAACTGATCATTTAAGCCTCATCTATTTTAACAAAAGTCAACTCTGTCTCACGAGTTAACCTTCCCTTAGAACTGGGATTAAGATCATTTTATAAGCAATCAAACAAAAGGCTTTAAATCTGCAGTAGTCAGTTTTAAATGTGGGCATATCCAATTAATATCCCCTAATAATTTCTGGAAATCATTTAAAGTTAGTAAACTCTCTGCAGCTTTAAAGGGACATTATCCGTTTTTAAAACTTTTGACAGATCTAAATATGAGACGACCGAGGATGAGATGGCTGGATGGCATCACTGACTCGATGGATGTGAGTCTGAGTGATCTCCGAGAGATGGTGATGAACAGGAAGGCCTGGCGTGCTGCGATTCATGAGGTCGCAAAGAGTCGGACAAAACTGAGCGACTGAACTGAACTGAAATATGAGAAGCAAGTAAAAAGGTGTTACACCATATCTTTATATGCTTTTCCAGTTATCCTTCTGTAACCTAAATCTGGTCTATATTTCTTTAGGTGACAAGTAACCATCTAATCTTAGCTTGAATACCTCCAGCAACGGGGAGCTCACTACTCGCCAAGGTTATAAACTCTCTCTTACCTTTTTTTTCCTACAGCATTTCCATCCTGCATACCACCTTCTCTAATCCCACCAACTCATTTTTAGCAGTATGTGTGGCCAGGAGCTGGGCCAGTTTTTCCCAGCAATGAAAGAAACGTATGCTCTAGTGTCTGACAACCCTGACATTTTATTTCCTTGAATTAAAAAAATCTTTTAAAGGCTTAAAAGATGTAATTTTTGCACCCAAAAAGCTAGATCACTATATCTAAATCCTCTTGGGCTCCTAGCTTGAGAAGTCAAGGTTTTTCCTGTCTGATAATAAGGTAAATGCAAAAGGTGTGCTATTTCTTTTAACCTTTATTAATTTGCACAGTTTTAGTAGGCAGAAAGAACAAACTTTAATTTTTCCAGTATAATCAGAATCGAGTACACCAGGCACCACCGAAATTCTTTGAAAAGAAAGCAAGCTATGCCCTAACACAATTCCTACAATGTCCTCAGGCAGGGGGCTAGCCACTCCTGTTGGAATCGGAGTAATCAGCACGTCAGGGGTTAATATTGTTGCCAAGTCTCTTTTGTGCTTCGCTTTTTTCCTAGCCTGGCATTGCTTATTGTCTCTGTTTAGCAGGACATTACTGACAAAAATGTTCTATTTGACCTCAAGAGAAACATTGTTTATTTGTAAGATCCATTTTATTACGATTATTTTTCTTTATTTTTTCTCTTTTTTGTTTTCCTTTCTCTCTCTCTTTGTCTCTTTTTTATTTTTTTGGTTGGGTGAGCCCCCCCGCCCCCAGAGGGCTTTTTGTGCAAGGATCAGGTTGTGTTTTAAAATGTCTTTTGGAGGCGGTCCTAAGATGGTGGAGGAATAGGACCGGGAGACCACTTTTTCACTCACAATTTCATCAAAAGAACATTACAACGCTGAGTAAATTCCACAAAACAACTTCTGAATGCTGGCAGAGGACATCAGACACCCAGA
>SJYH01007554.1:0-10880 GCA_006408735.1 Sylvicapra grimmia | reverse complement strand
TTGCCATTACTGTGGTGTTGGAGAAGACTCTTGAGAGTCCCTTGGACTGCAAGGAGATCCAACCAGTCCATCCTGAAGGAGATCAGTCCTGGGTGTTCATTGGAAGAACTGATGTTGAAGCTGAAACTCCAATACTTTGGGCCACCTGATGTGAAGAGCTGACTCATTTGAAAAGACCCTGATGCTGGGAAAGATTGAGGGCAGGAGGAGAAGGGGATGACAGAGGATGAGATGGTTGGATGGCATCACCAACTCAATGGACATGGGTGTGGGCGGACTCCGGGAGTTGGTGATGGACAGGGAGACCTGGCGTGCTGTGGGGGCTCATGGGTCACAAAGAGTCGGATGTGCCTGAGCGACTGAACTGAACTCTGTTTAACGGTGTGAGAACCATATTTGAAACTGTATTACATTTTCACAAACATTATAAACTCTAAAGATGGAACTATAAAAAAGGCAGTTAAAGAACATCTGTGTAACACAAGATAGTGACCATTATTAAAACTAAATCTCTGTACAGTCCTGCAAAAAAAAAAAAGCAACCACACAAATCATGAAAAATAGAAACCTCACATTTCTTGTAAGTAAAAGACCCCAAAGTCCACCAAAGATCTCTCTCAAACCTCTGTCTTAAGACTTCCTGGAGAACTAAGAAGGACTTTGGAGAAGAGAGGAGATGGACAAGTACCCTAAGACCGAGCTGAAATAGGTCCAGAACTCTTAACAACGGATGCAGACCAGCTGCCAAGACAGGACCACAGGGTAGCTCGGGGCTCAATGGTGACTTCAGAAAAAGTCACCCCTGTCCATTGAGTCGGTGATGCCATCCAACCATCTCATCCTCTGTCGTCCCCTTCTCCTCCTGCCCCCAATCTTTCCCAGCATCAGGGTCTTTTCAAATGAGTCAGCTCTTCACATCAGGTGGCCAAAGTATTGGAGTTTCAGCTTCAACATCCGTCCTTCCAATGAACACCCAGGACTTTTGGGAAGGAAGAGCGTTAGAAAGGGCAAGGGTGCCTTTCCACACTGGGTAGTGGAGTAAAACAAACATCTGTAAATGTAGGCTCTTTCAAGACAAAACACACACACACACACCAGTACCCAAATGCCACCCATTAAAGAGAATCCGTTAAGGAGACGTTCTATATATTCAGCAAAAACAAGACTGGGAGCTGACTGTAGCTCAGATCATGAACGCTTAATTGCAAAATTCAGACTTAAATTGAAGAAACTAGGGAAAACCACTATACCAGGTATGACCTAAGTCAAATCCCTTACAGTGGAAATGACAAATAGATTCAAGGGATTAAATCTCATAGACAGAGTGTCTGAAGAACTGTGGATGAAAGTTCATGACATTGTACAAGAGGCAGTGTCAAGACCATCCCCAAGAAAAACAAATGAAAAAAGGCAAAATGGTTGTCTGAGAAGGCCTTACAAATAGCTGGGAAAAGAAGAGAAGCTAAAGGCAAAGGAGAAAAGGAAAGATATAAGCATCTGAATGCAGAGTTCCTGAGAATAGCAAGGAGAGATAAGAAGCCTTCCTCAGTGATCAATGCAAAGAAATAGAGGAAAACAATAGAATGGGAAAGACTAGAGATCTCTTCAAGAAAACTAGAGATACCAAAGGAACATTTCATGCAAAGATGGGCTCAATAAAGGACAGAAATGGTACGGACCTAACAGACGCAGAGGATATTAAGAAGAGATGGCAAGAATACACAGAGCAACTATACAAAAAATATCTTAATGACCCAGATAACGATGACGGTGTGATCACTCACCTAGAGCCAGACATCCTGGAATGTGAAGTCAAGTGGGCCTTAGGAAACATCATTACGAACAAAGCTAGTGGAGGTGATGGAATTCCAGTTGAGCTATTTCAAATCCTGCAAGATGATGTTGTGAAAGTGCTGCACTCAATATGCCAGCAAAGTTGGAAAACTTTCAGTGGCCAGAGGAATGGAAAGGTCAGTTTTCATTCCAATCCCAAAGAAAGGCAAGGCCAAAGAATGTTCAAACTACTGCACAATTGCACGTATCTTGCACACTAGCAAAGTAATGCTCAAAATTATCTAAGCTAGCCTTCAACAGTATGTGAAATGAGAACTTTCAGATGTTCAAGCTGAATTTAGAAAAGGCAGAGGAACCAGAGATCAACTTGCCAACATCCATTGGATCACAGAAAAAGCAAGAGAATTCTAGAAAAGCATCTACTTCTGCTTTATCGACTATGCCAAAGCCTTTGACTGTGTGGATCACAACAAACTGTGGACAATTCTTCAGGAGATGAGGATACCAGACTGCCTTACCTGCTTCCTGAGAAATCTGTATGCAGGTCAAGAAGCAACAGTTAGAGTCAGATATGGAGCAACAGACTGGTTCCAAATTGGGAAAGGAGTCCATCAAGGCTGCATATTGTCACTCTGCTTATTTAATTTATATGCAGAGTACATCATGCGAAATGCTGGGCTCAGTGAAGCAAAAGCTGGAATCACGATTGCCAAGAGAAATATCGATAACCGCAGATATGCACATGACACCACCTTTATGGCAGAAAGTGAAGAGGAACTAAAGAACCTCTTGATCAAAGTGCAAGAGGACAGTGAAAAAGCTGGGTTAAAAATCAACATTCAAAAAATGAAGATCATGGCATCCAGTCCCATCACTTCATGGCAAATAGATGGGGAAACAGTGGAAACAGTGAGAGACTTTATTTTCAGTTCAGTTCAGTCGCTCAGTCATGTCCGACTCTTTGCGACCCCATGAATCGCAGCACGCCAGGCCTCCCTGTCCATCACCAACTCCTGGAGTTCACTCAGACTCAAGTCCATTGAGTCGGTGATGCCATCCAGCCATCTCATCCTCTGTCATCCCCTTCTCCTCCTGCCCCCAATCCTCCCAGCATCAGAGTCTTTTCCAATGAGTCAACTCTTCACATGAGGTGGCGAAAGTACTGGAATTTCAGCTTCAGCATCAGTCCTTCCAAAGAAATCCCAGGGCTGATCTCCTTCAGAATGGACTGGTTGGATCTCCTTGTAGTCCAAGGGACTCTCAAGAGTTCTCCAACACCACAGTTCAAAAGCATCAATTCTTCAGTGCTCAGCCTTCTTCACAGCCCAACTCTCACATCCATACATGACTACTGGAAAAACCATAGCCTTGACTTTATTTTGGGGGACTCCAAAATCACTGCAGATGGTGACTGCAGCCATGAAATTAAAAGATACTTGCTCCTTGGAAGAGAAACTATGACCAACCTAGACAGCATATTAAAAAGCAGAGACATTGCTTTGCCAAAAAAGGTCCGTCTAGTCAAAGCTATGGTTTTTCCAATAGTCATGTATGGATGTGAGAGTTGGACCATAAGGAAAGCTGAGCACCGAAGAATTGATGATTTTGAACTGTAGTGTTGGAAAAGACTCTTGAGAGTCCCTTGGACAACAAGGAGATCAAACCAGTCAATCCTAATGGAAATCAGTCCTGAATATTCACTGGAAGGACTGATGCTAAAGTTGAAGCTCCTATACTTCGGCCACCTGATGTAAAGAACTGACTCACTGGAAAAGACCCTGATTCTGGGAAAGATTGAAGGCAGGAGGGGAAGGGGAAAATAGAGGCTGAGACGGTTGGATGGCGTCACCGACTCGATGGGCATGAGCTTGAGGAAGCTCTGGGAGTTGGTGATGGATAGGGAGGCCTGGCGTGCTGCAGTCCATGGGGTCACAAAGAGCCAGACACAGCTAAGCAACTGAACTAACTGAACTGAACTGAAAGCGAGTCCTCTGCACATGGATGCATGTGAACTAGGAATCTTGAAAGTCACCCAGACTGCCAGTCCCATTCAGGAAATGAGGAGTCTTTATACTTTGTTCTTAGAAGCAAAAATCAAGGAAAGAATGCAAACGTCTCTTCTAATGGAAATCCTACCGTGGGGAGAGGAGGGCATGTGGAAAGCAATAACTATAACATGAAACTCCAAACTGAACTAAATGTGCCAAAGCACTGAAGGACGTTAGAAGAACACCTTGAAATATTTTTTTTTTTATTTAACTAAGAACAGAAATGAAAAAAAAAACAGAAAAGAATTCAGTAAGAGCTAATTGTTCTCAGGAAAGAAACTGACTCTCAGACTTTACCGACAAAGGAAAATTCTTCAGGATCTCCAGGCTAATGATCAAATTACTTTCAAGGGTGAGAACAAGCTGGCATCAAACTTCCAAAGGCCAAATACAAGTCAAGTCAAACAGAAGTACACTTGTAGCAGGAGAGAGGCACACACCTTCTCAGTAAAGGTGGGCCTGAGGTCTCACCGTGGGTGAGGATAAAGTGAAAGTGTGAATCACTCAGTCGTGTCTGACTCTTTACAACCCCATTGAACCTGGGTCAAAAGACCACAGTTCAAAATCATCAATCATCAATTGCAGGCAGATTCCTTACCATCTGAGCCACCAGGGAAGCCCCTGATGTGGATAAAGAAGTGCTAAAATGTCTAAGGCAGGTCATGAGGGTTTATGTATTAATTTTACAGGCTTCACAGGTGGCAGTAGTGGTCAAGAACCCACCTGCCAATGCAGGAGATGTAAGAGACATGGGTTCGATCCCTGAGTAGGGAAGATCTCCTGAAGGTGGGCACGGCAACCCACTCAGTATTCTTGCCTGGAGAACCCCCTGGACAGATGAGCCTGGTGGGCTACGGTCCACAGGGTCACAAAGAGTCGGACACAACTGAAGCAAATTCCCCAGATGCACATAGAATTGTATGTCTTGATAACAGAGAGGAAAGCACGCACAGAACTGACTGTCTAGCCACAAGGATATCATCAGTGAGCCCCACAAAGTGGAAACGTTTCAAACTTATCTGACCAAATGACAGTAAAACAAGGATTAAAAAAATGATCTATTTTTAAAAACACTCTTGGATGAAAGAAAAATGCCAAGTGAAATCACAGAATTTATTTATAATAAATATTATTAAAATATCACATGAAACAAGGTCAGAGGAGATGTCGAAACCTTAAACACAGCATTAAAAATAAAGAATGAAAGTGATGTATTAGATTCTCAATTCCAGCAGCTGGACTGGGGGTTCCCTGTGCTCCAGGGGTTGAGAATCCACCTTCCAATGCGGGGGATGTGGCTTCCATCCCTGGTCAGAGAACTAAGATCCCACCTGCACTGGAGCAGCTTCCCAGGTGGCTCAGGGGTAAAGAACCTGCCTGTCAATGCAGGAGATGCTGGAGGTATGGGTTTGATCCCTGGGTCAGGAAGATCCCCTGGAGGAGGGCAGGGCAACCCACTCCAGTATCCTTGCCTGGAGAATCCCATGGACAGAGGGGCCTGGCAGGCTATGGTCCACGGGGTCATGAAGAGCTGGGCACGCCTGAGCACACAGACAGTGGAGCAGCAAGCCCACACGCCACAGCCCTGAGCTGCAGAGCGAGGCAGCCCGTGCGCCGCGAGGAAGAGCCCCACGCAGGGGGGTCAGCGGCCAGACACACACATAAAGGAGTGTTTTCAAAAAGGACGACAGGGGCTTCCCGGGTGGCTCAGCTGGTGAAGAATCCACCTGCAATGTGGGAGACCTGGGTTTGATCCCTGGGTTGAGAAGATCTCCTGGAGCAGGGAAAGGCCACCCACTCCAGTACCGCCGCCTCGGAGCAGGAGCGGTGTGGGCGGAAGGCCGCCCAGCCCACCCTCGGGTCCGCGCAGTGTGCCCGACCCCTGGATCGGCCCTCGGGGTGGCGAGGACCCCACGCCTGGGAGCCCGAAAATTAAAAAAAAAAAGTCCTCATCCTTGAGATGAACAGAATTTTCCCATTAATTTACAGGATTGTTAGCAGAATCGTTAGTATTATTTTTAAAAAATAATAGAATTAACTAACATAAATAAGAAAAAATGGAGAGACTATAAATGCATAAAGTAAGAAATGACAAAAGGGTGGGGAAGATAACCTCTGGGACAAAAGGATAAAAAAGCATTTCCTCAACAGAAAGTGCTTTGCTGGCTTCTAAGAAAATAACTTCAAAGTCTTCAACCAGATGGATTTACAGAATCCAGTTTGCCTGAATTTACCCTCTTAGAAAGAAAGACGGGCTTCCTCGCGGGCTCAGCAGTAAGGAATCTGCCTGCCAGCGCAGGAGATGAGGGCTCCATCCCTGGGGGGGAGATCCCCTGGAGGCGGGCATGGCAATCGCTCCAGTATTCTTAGCATGGACAGAGGAGCCTGGCGGGCTACAGTCCATGGGGTCACAAAGAGCCAGACACGACTGAGCAACTGAGCATGCGTGCACCCGGAAAGAAATAGCTGTGATAGATATAATAGGTGATAATTTACAGATAAACGGAGGAATGGACAGGGTGACAAGTAGCGCAATCAACCGATTGACAAAGAGAGGCCATGAGAAAGGACTGACGGATGGTGGAAACGGTGCCCACGCGGGAACAGGGGGAAAGCTCAGAGTGTGAAGCCGGCTTCAGAACTTCCTCTTCCAAACCCAACCCTGGCTCTTCTCAGCGTCACTTTTAAGCGCACGTGCGTGTTAGTCGCTCAGTCATGCCCGACTCTTTGCGGCCCCGTGGACTATAGCCGGCCAGGCGCCTCTGTCCATGGAATTCTCCAGGCGAGAACACTGGAGCGGGTCGTCATTCTCCTCTCCGGGAGATCTTCCCGACCCAGGGACCGAACCTGGGTCTCCTGTATTGCTGCAGATTCTTTACTGTCTGAGCCACCAGGGAAGCCCCGATTTTTATTAACTCCTTGTTTTCGACCATAAATTGCATTTTCCCGTTTCTCTGTCTGTGCAGTAACTTCTGTGCTGAATAGCGCTGCAGACACGCGGTGGGGGCCCTGGTCTCCGTCCCCGCCCTCTGAATTGTCCCCGCTCCTCCTTCCCGTGCTGAAGCCCTCGTGCTGGACATGATGTATTTGGCCAATGCCTTTGGGGCCTTCCAGGGGGTGAAAGTGAAGTGGAGTCGTAAGGGTGGGACCCCAACCCAGTAGGGCTGGGCCCCTTAGAAGAGGGAAGGACACCAGAGACCTGTCCCCACGTGTGCAGAGAAGAGAGTGTGATGGGAAAGCTGCCGTCCACAAGCCGTCGTGGGGGCCCTCGCCAGACGCCAGGCTCTCAGCACCCTGACCTCAGATTTCCCGTCTCCAGGGAAGAAACCCCTGTTGCTTCTGTACCACATTCAGCGGGTTCTGTGTTACAGCAGCCCAAGCAGACGTCCTAGAACCTTCTATCAGGAGGTCCAGCCGAGGCAGACGGCCCTGCTCCCCCGAGCCCTGGCCAGACAGATCTGGGGGAAAGGCCAGGTGCTCGCCCGGAACCTCGCACGTGTCGGAGTGCAGCCTCCAAACGTCCCCCTGCACGTCTTTCTGGACCCGTTGTCTCAGGCAGGCCCTCCCCTCGAGGGTGGTCCTTGCTCCTGGAGGCTTTCTGGTGGCCCACTGGGGTCAGCAGTATCTCTCTTCTCTGGCCGGATGGGCCCCACCAGCCCGTCAGCTGTGCTCAGAAGCCCCGTGACCCTGCTCTGCACGTGGGCGGGGGGCGGATGCCCACCCACATTCTCTGCCCTGCCCCAGCCGATAGAAGGAGGGTGTGGTCACTGTGGGGTGCCCCCAGGCACTGAGGCAGAGACGGCTGATAGGGGACGGAGCCAGCAGGGGGCCGGGTCGGGGCAGCTGTGGCCCGAAGGCCTTGGACCCAATGCCCGCGGATTTGAGCTCAGGGCAACAGGGAGCCAGGCGAAGATAGACAGGCGGCAGCCGTGGTCACCTTCCTCTTGGGAGGAGCTCGGCTTGGCCCGGCCCAGGGCTGCCGCGGGCTCTCGGGGACCAGAGGAGAGACCAGGAGGGCCCGGGGCAGCCTGGCCTGCAGGCGCTGAGCAGCAGGGGCCGGAAGAAGGGATAGGGAACAGTGGGAGCCGGCCTGCCAGCAGCCGTCTCAGCCTCAGCGGGAGGAGCCCACCCAGGGGCGGGTGTCCCCCACGGTCACGGTGAACCCAGACCTCTCGAGAGTCAGGTCTGCTGCGGTGTGGAGGGCAGTCACAGGACATACACCCCACCAGCCCGCCCACCACCCCTCGGTCCCCAGGAAAGACGGGACCATGGGTTCGGCTGTAGAGTTTATTTGGGCAGAGCAGCTGCAGGTGGCCCCCCAGGGCTGGTGGTCCAGGTAAGCCGGGTGGACAGGGCTGTAAGCACCCCAGTGGGGGGCAGGGGCTCCTCTAGGTCAGATCCTGCGACACGGAAGGGCAGGGCCTCAGGATGCCGCCCTCAACCGAGGGCCCCAGCCAGGAGTCAGTGTCCCAGCTGAGTGGCCTGAGCCTCAGTTTCTCTACCTGTAAAGTGGGGTCACAGTCCCGTCTCTCAGAGCTGTTGAGACAGAGGGGACCGTGCAGCTGAAGGGTTAGCACAGTGGGGGACCCGGGAGCCTGATACGGGGTCCACAGGGCCTGTGACCCCAAGGCAGGACCCTGTTGGGTGGAAACCCAGACAAGGCCAACCTGCCCCCACCTCCTGGCCCCCTCCTGGCGTCAGCACCCTGGAGGCCCCAGGAGCTAGAGTGAGCATGGACTCCTGTCAGGCTGGGACTCAGCCCGGGCGGAGACTTGCCTCCTTCAGGAGCCTGGTGCACCTCCCGTGGGCCGGGGCAGCGTGCGGGGCTGCGCGGGGGATAGGCGCCCGGCCCCCCTCTCAGCCCAGGCTTTGCAGCCACAGGAGGGGCTGGCCCAGGACAGGAGATGCTCACAGCATCCATGCCCGGGTAGGCCCTGAGCCTTGGGAAGCCCCGGCTCCACCTGCCCAGGAGCCAGCCCCCCCAACCCCTGGGACCCCAGACTCCTCTTCCAGCTGTGACGGGGAGGCCTGGGGACCCAGCCCCAGCCTCAGGGCGGGGAAGGGGACTCACCCCCTAGGACAGCAAGTTCACACAGGTCACTGTGGNTCTGCTCCGCCCGCCCCAGGCCCCCACCGCCTGCACCCTAGGCCTCTCCTGCCCCTTCCCCGCGGGCTGGGCAGCCGGGGCTGGAGTGGGGGGCTGTGGGCTCACTGTAGAGCTTCAGCACGCTGCTGGGCTTCCCGCCTCCGTGCAGGACGATGTTCATGATGGCGTAGGTCTTGTAGTCCGTGGCCACCACGATGACCTCTTTGTCTCCTTGGGACAAACCAAACGCAGGACTCCCAGGCTGTGGCGGGGGGAGGCGCCTCCCATGGGCCATACCCCCGCCTCGGAAAGTACACGCACAGGTGCTGCACACGCGTGGGGTTACAGCAGGCCTTCTGGACTCCCCGGGGGAGCTTCCTGAAGAGGGTGGGCAGGGAGCAGGGAGCCCCGCCGGCCAGGACAGAGGCCACCTGATCAGTCTCATCAGAGGCTGCAGAGAGGAGGTGCGGGCGGCCCAGGCCGGGGGCTGGGCCGCTTCTGTGCAGGCTGGGCAGTGAGCTCAGGCTGAGGGCTCTGGGCCACCACGTCCCCACGGGAAGACCCTCAGGGCCAGGATGGCTGAGCAAGGGCCACGTGCAGTGGGACCAAGTGTCCCCACCGGCTCCCAGCCGTGCGGAGGGCGGGGCTGAGGACTCCAGGCTGAGCGGGGCGTCGGGGCAGGAAGTGAGGAAGGGGCGATCGCGGGCCGCATTCCTCACCAAAGTCTAAAGGGAGCTTGAACTTCCCGGGGGCATCCCCCTTCACGGCCTGGTTCTTCTCCTTCAAGCACAGGTTCATGCTGGAGAGGGCAGACACTTTCAGCCCACGCTCACCCACCGCCACCGCGCCTTGCTCTGGACAAGGGGCAGCTCTGAGACCACCAGGGAGCCCCCGACCGGCGGGTCCCTGCCCAGTTCCACGTCCAGGCACTGGCCACCTCAGGAAGCCGCCTTAGAGGACGGAAGCCCTGTGCCTCCGCCCTGGCCTGGGGGCCCTGGCACCCTCCCCCCCCACCCCATCCTCATCCCGCCAGGGGGGCCGCGTGACAGCCTTAAGGCCAGCGCCACTCACTGGTCAGACACGGAGGTCAGGCTGAGGTGGGGCCCGTCCTGTTCCACTATCACGGCCCCCACCTTCCGCCCTGGGGACGAGCTCGGGTGCTCCAGGTTGGAGGCCAAGGCAATCTCGTACCACATACCTGAAAACTGGGGGGACGGCAAGCTGGAGGGGGATTGCCTTGGGGGGTGCCCGCCACTGGGATCAGGGCCCCCCCAGCCCAGCAGGACAGTGGTCTGGGGAATCCCCGGGCCCCGCACGCCTGGAGCTGGCAGAGACGCTAGAGGGAGCGTGTCCCCAGGGGCCTCCAGGCTCCCTCCGGCTGGCCCGGCCGGCCACCATGGCGGGCACCCTGATGCAGCCACCTGGGCCAAGTTGAAGTTCTGGAGGCCCAAGTCCTCCTTGCCAGCCACCAGCATCACAAGGAGCCCCAGCAGGGCCGCAAGCAAGTTGCCCCTCATGTCTGGCCGGCAGGGGCGGGGGCCAGCTCCCCAAAGCCACAGGACGCCTCCTCAGGCCCAGCCTGGGCTTATACCCTCCCCGTGGGTGTCGGCAAAGGCACAGGCTGGCTTCATTAAGCGGACCGCCTGCCCACTGGCCGGACCAGGCCTGAGGGGCCTCCGCCCCCGGACCTTGATGTCGCCCCGGCCACTCGGCTGGCCAGTCAGCTGCCCTGTAGGCTGGGCCCCAGGACCCGGGGGGCGACAGTGCCCAGAGCCCCCAGACCACCCGCGGGAGGCTGGAGGGCAGCCTGGGGCTCCATGGTGGGGAGGCAGGGCAGGAGGCGGCACGTCCTGCACTTCGGGGACGTGTGCGGGGGGCGGATGGCAGTCAGGGCCCCTCACGGCACCGGGACCCAACCGCTCCCACGAGGCTCCAGCAGGAGCCCTCAGCAG
>SJYH01007553.1:60095-95413 GCA_006408735.1 Sylvicapra grimmia | reverse complement strand
TGGAGTGGGTGGCCTTTCCCTTCTCCAGGGGATCTTCCCAACCCAGAGATCGAACCCAGGTCTCCCATATTGCAGGTGGATTCTTTACCAGCTGAGCCACCACAGAAGCCCGTAATTTGGTAAGGGCATGACTAATTCATTTTATTGTACCCAATGTGGAAAAGCTAAAATGGAACAAGCCGACCCAAAGTATAAGATATATAATCCCAAAGAGTCATAAATCAGCAGCATTTACTTAGGATTGTCTAAGGGAGAGAAACACACACTGTGTGTTTCTACACACTGTAGAAGATATTAGCACTCTCATCATTCGAGAGGCGTTCTCTTTTGTGGCACAGAAATGGTTCTTTAGGCCTATGACTAACTCTAATCCTTGTATTTGGTACTCTTTTGTCTGAAACATAAGGAAGTAGGAAGAGATTATATCTGTATGTGGAAACCATTAAAAAACACTGATTTTTAGGTGTTAATTTTTTTTGTTTTTGGATATTGTCTTTATTTTATTTTATTATTTTTTTACTTTATAATATTGTATTGGTTTTGCCATACATCAACATGAATCTACCACAGACGTACACGTGTCCCCCATCTTGAACCCCCCTCCCACCTCCCTCCCCGTACCATCCCTCTGGGTCATCCCAGTGCACCAACCCCAAGCATCCTCTATCATGCATCGAACCTGGACTGGCGATTCGTTTCATATATGATATTATACATGTTTCAATGCCATTGTCCCAAATCATCCCACCCTCTCTCTCTCCCACAGAGTCCAAAAGACTGTTCTATACATCTGTGTCTCTTTTGCTGTCTTGCATACAGGGNATCCCTCTGGGTCATCCCAGTGCACCAACCCCAAGCATCCTCTATCATGCATCGAACCTGGACTGGCGATTCGTTTCATATATGATATTATACATGTTTCAATGCCATTGTCCCAAATCATCCCACCCTCTCTCTCTCCCACAGAGTCCAAAAGACTGTTCTATACATCTGTGTCTCTTTTGCTGTCTTGCATACAGGGTTATTGTTACCATCTTTCTAAATTCCATATATTATAGTTGCTTTACAATGTTGTGTTAGTTTCTGCTGTACATTGAAGTGAATCAGCTATATGTAGACATATAGCCCCTCCCTCTTGCACCTCTTTCCCACCTCCCACCTGGTCCACCCATCTAGGTCACCACAGAGGACCAAGCTGAGCTCCCTGTGCTCTACAGCAGCTTCCCACTAGCTATGCGATTTACACATGGTAGTGTATATATGTCAATCCTGATTTCCCAGTTTATCCCACACATCTGCCTTGTGTCTACACATCTGCTGTCTACATTGGTATCTGTATTCCTGCCCTGCATACAGGTCCATTTGTGCATTTTTCTAGATTGCACATATATGGGTTAATATCTGAGCTTCCCTGGTGGCTCAGGGTAAAAAATCCACCTGCAATGGTAAAAAATCCACCTGCAATGCAGGAGACCTGGATTCAATACCTGGTTTGGAAAGATTCCCTGGAGAAGGAATCACACAATATTGTGTGCTACTCACACAATATTCTGGCTTGGAGAATTCCATGAACAGAGCAGCCTATCAGGCTACAGTCCATAGGGTCACACCTATTTTTTTCTCTTTCTGATTTACTTCACTCTGTATGACAGACTGTAGATCCCCACATGCATCCCAATGTTCATTACCGGAAGCAACCTAAGTGTCCAATGATAGAAGAATGGATAAAGAAAATGTGGTACATATATACAATGGAATACTACACAGACATAAAAGGAATGAAATTGAGTCATTTGTAAAAGCACTGTGATTTGAGACAGACCTTCCCATTACTATTGACATACTAAAGAACAATTATAATTACATAAATATAAAAATTATAGAATTTATTTAAACTTGCTTTAACATTTGGAAAGTAATGGAAATGGGAAGTCTCCCACCATTTGTGGATGATGGTAGGCAGATTTACTTAAACAACAGATTGGGACTTTGACAAGAATCAATGACAGTGACAATAACAGGATTGGATTAAGTTAACTAGGTGGAAATACTGAGCCGACTAATCCCTATGGATCATGTAAAGTGAGGTTGCTCAGTCGTGCCCAACTCTTTGCGATTCCATGGACTGTCACCTAGCAGGCTCCTCAGCCCATGGAACTTTCCAGGCAAGAGTACTGGAGTGGGTTCCCGTTTCCTTCAGGGAATCTTCCAGACCCAGGGATTGAACCTGGGTCTCCCACATTGCAGGCAGACACTTTATCGTCTGAGCCACAAGGAAGCCCATATGGATCATGGTGGGATATAAATTATAAATAAATTAAGTTGATAGTGAAAGACCCTGATGGCCTAACAGAAAATAAATAATTGAGGAAAAAAACCTGCTTTATGAATAGATACATCTGAAATTAAACTGCCAATATTCTATTCTTTGGGCCATTGTGAAAATATCTGGGATATAGTCATGTTCACAAGGTCTCATATTTAGAAGAGAATATTTTTAAAAATATGATATTTCTTTACAATAATTGTTTTTTATTCAACAGATATTTATGAGTATTGTTGATGTGTCAGCCTCTTTGCAAAGCACTGAGGCAAAGCGCTGATCTCAAAAAGCTTGAGGTGATAGAAACACATGTTCACATGGTACAGAAAAGGTACCACAAAAGGGGATATGATATAAGAAGTACCAAACATGACACACACACACACATGCACACAGTGCTCAGGGTGTAAATCCCCTGAAACAGCAGTAGACACTGATGACTCTTCAGGTTATTGCTAGTCAAACAGTTTAAACTCTAACAGGAATTCGAGAAGGAACGATTCTGTCTTTACTCAATTATCCATCCATTTTCTCATGTTGTCACTCATTAATAAGTATTTTTGAGGACCTGTTGTAGTGAGGTGCTATACTACTTCCACTTTTTGAACAGGGTGGTGGACAAGCCATTCTGCATGGTATCAAGAGGAAAACTTAAAAAAAAAATTTTTTTAATAATTTTTATTGGAGTGTAGTTGATTTACGGGGCTTCCGACGTGGCACTCTTGCCAGGGCAGAAGATGTAAGAGATGCAGCTTCAATCCCTGAGTTGGGAAGCTTCCCCTGGAGAAGGGCATGGCCACACACTCCAGTATTCTTGCCTGGAGAATCCCCATGGACAGAGGAGCCTGGTGGGCTACAGTCCATAGGGTCCCAAAGAGTTGGACACGACTGAAGCGACTTAGCACACAGTTGATTCAAAATGTTGTGTTACTTTCAGGTGTAGAGCAAAGTGAATTAGTTTTACGTATACATATATCCACTCTGTTTTTTTTTTAAAAGATTCTTTCCCCATATAGGACATTACAGAGTATTGAATAGAGTTCCCTGTACTATCCTGTGGGTTATTATTAGTTGTTGATTTTATATACAGTACCATGTTTGTCCTTTCTATTATTAATTTTTGTTCAGTTTTTAAAGCTCTTGTTGTCCTCAAGCTTCCTCTTTTGGATTATTCTAAATCTCTGGGGTCAGTTTTCTTCTCATGAAGTTGTTTACTAAGATGCCTTGCAAGCACCTCAAGTCTCAATTGAGAGTGAGGATGTAGCCTGGGTTATTGTTACCAGCTTGACCTCAGCCATTAGAGAGGGTCTCACTCCTTCTTTTCTCTGTTCTAGCTGATTTCCTGCTCCCATAGATTCAAGATGAGAAAGGAATTTAGTTCAAGCAAAGCAAGATGCCAATTGTCAGGTTTAGAATAAGCCTTAAGCTAAAGAAACAAAAAATGATAACAAAGTATAGCGGTGAAGACTGGGAAAGGCTGCCCAAGCAAATGGCATTTAAGTTAGGACCTGGATGAATACTGTTTGTCCAAAGGAAGGTCAGAAGAGAACTGGATATGGAGTGGGGAAGAAAAGAGAGTGTACTAGGCAGAGAAAATGATGCTTGAGAAGGGAAATTATGGCACAAATAAGAAGCTCAAGAGTTTAGTATGGATGAAACTTTGGGCAAAGTATGAGTACAAGTGGAAGAATTTTAAAGAAGGGAGTGTCATGTGATTTCACTTTTGGAAGAATCTTTATGGCTGCAGTGCTGAGAGCAGACTGGCACAGAGAAATGGAAGAAGGTAAAGCAATCCTCTAAATGAGAAATGACTGTTGCCTAATCTAGAGTGGTGGCAGTAGAAATGGAAATATATAGACTTGTGAGAACTATTTTGGAGGCAAAATCTGCAGAAACTTACATGGAGAATCTTTTCTCATACAGGAGAGCCAGAATAGGTATTGATCTAAGTGGGTAATCATTTGTCTATGTGTTATGAGTTAGACATTCCTAGAGAAAAACCTGTCTCCAAATGTGATCCTTGTGAGCTGCAAACCAGTGCCTTCAATTCCATCATTAATGGTTAATTTCTTTTGATAAGAAATTAATCTAAGATCTATGTGCATTACAGAAGCAAAGCCAGAAATTATGTTTCCTAGAATCCCTTTCCTCGTGTAGCTGTAGGTAAGAACTCACAGGTGATTTGGAAGTTGGGAAGGGAGAAGCCAATATTCACTGGACACAGTTGCACCAGATGCAAAGGCAAAGGTGAGATTCACTGTGGCTTCCCAGTGATTTCTTAGGAATCATTCTGTGGCAGGCTGAGACAGCCGGTGCAAGCTTATCAGCAGTTTCCTGGCAAATTTTGAGAATCACCCACTTCGTTGCTTCAATCTGATATCATCAGTGTCAGTTTCCTTGACCTTTGCTCCTCTAGCCTTTCCAAAGATTACCCCTAATTCCTGTAGCAAACTTTTCCTATTTCAAATGCATTTAATGGTTTCTATTTTTCTGATGGAGTTCTAGCTGAAACAGATTTCTGTATCTCAAGTGTTTCCAGGGGGAATAGAAAATTTAAAAGTGGGAATCTCACATTAGTTTTATAAGCTGTTTAGTTTTGGAGGAAGTAATAAATTTCTTGCCAATGGAAAATGGGTCACGAATAGTCCATGGCATGCAGTGATAAACTAGCTGCTTAAATTATCACCTTCAACTGCCTGGTGTCATATGGCTACAGAAGATGAGGCTCGGGACCACTGAGTTGTACTAGTAACATTTTATGGTGCATCAAGACTAGTGGGGATGGGATGGTTGCTTATCCCTGAATGGGAGAGTGCAGAGAAAGAAAAGCCAATGCCAAAAACTTGCAATTCCAGCTCAAGATACTTACAGAGAAGGAGAAAGTATGGCTGTTCTAAAGTCAACAGAGATTTAAATGCAGTTGTGACCAGATATGTAGGGCTGAAACTTATGAAAAGCAAGTCCAGAATCTGATTCTGTGGATGGCTGAATTAAGCGCAGATTGTGTCCATGAACTTGCTCTGTTTCTTAAGTTGAGGTGAGTTTTTAATTAGAGAAGAATGGGGCTGCAAGGCTATAATGAGGAATTTCAGTAGACTGTTATCAGTTTGAGTTCACTGAGCCTCCAGTCATCCTTCTGTATTTCTGGTTTCAGAACCCACCCCAGATAACAATATCTGGATGTCCCAATCACCAGAGGACTGGATGCTGAAGTCCCTTATTTAAAGGGACTGACCTTATTTAAAGTCAGCCTTCACACTATGCCTTTCTTCATAACCTCCACCCTGTCTNATGGTAAAAAATCCACCTGCAATGCAGGAGACCTGGATTCAATACCTGGTTTGGAAAGATTCCCTGGAGAAGGAATCACACAATATTGTGTGCTACTCACACAATATTCTGGCTTGGAGAATTCCATGAACAGAGCAGCCTATCAGGCTACAGTCCATAGGGTCACACCTATTTTTTTCTCTTTCTGATTTACTTCACTCTGTATGACAGACTGTAGATCCCCACATGCATCCCAATGTTCATTACCGGAAGCAACCTAAGTGTCCAATGATAGAAGAATGGATAAAGAAAATGTGGTACATATATACAATGGAATACTACACAGACATAAAAGGAATGAAATTGAGTCATTTGTAAAAGCACTGTGATTTGAGACAGACCTTCCCATTACTATTGACATACTAAAGAACAATTATAATTACATAAATATAAAAATTATAGAATTTATTTAAACTTGCTTTAACATTTGGAAAGTAATGGAAATGGGAAGTCTCCCACCATTTGTGGATGATGGTAGGCAGATTTACTTAAACAACAGATTGGGACTTTGACAAGAATCAATGACAGTGACAATAACAGGATTGGATTAAGTTAACTAGGTGGAAATACTGAGCTGACTAATCCCTATGGATCATGTAAAGTGAGGTTGCTCAGTCGTGCCCAACTCTTTGCGATTCCATGGACTGTCACCTAGCAGGCTCCTCAGCCCATGGAACTTTCCAGGCAAGAGTACTGGAGTGGGTTCCCGTTTCCTTCAGGGAATCTTCCAGACCCAGGGATTGAACCTGGGTCTCCCACATTGCAGGCAGACACTTTATCGTCTGAGCCACAAGGAAGCCCATATGGATCATGGTGGGATATAAATTATAAATAAATTAAGTTGATAGTGAAAGACCCTGATGGCCTAACAGAAAATAAATAATTGAGGAAAAAAACCTGCTTTATGAATAGATACATCTGAAATTAAACTGCCAATATTCTATTCTTTGGGCCATTGTGAAAATATCTGGGATATAGTCATGTTCACAAGGTCTCATATTTAGAAGAGAATATTTTTAAAAATATGATATTTCTTTACAATAATTGTTTTTTATTCAACAGATATTTATGAGTATTGTTGATGTGTCAGCCTCTTTGCAAAGCACTGAGGCAAAGCGCTGATCTCAAAAAGCTTGAGGTGATAGAAACACATGTTCACATGGTACAGAAAAGGTACCACAAAAGGGGATATGATATAAGAAGTACCAAACATGACACACACACACATGCGCACAGTGCTCAGGGTGTAAATCCCCTGAAACAGCAGTAGACACTGATGACTCTTCAGGTTATTGCTAGTCAAACAGTTTAAACTCTAACAGGAATTCGAGAAGGAACGATTCTGTCTTTACTCAATTATCCATCCATTTTCTCATGTTGTCACTCATTAATAAGTATTTTTGAGGACCTGTTGTAGTGAGGTGCTATACTACTTCCACTTTTTGAACAGGGTGGTGGACAAGCCATTCTGCATGGTATCAAGAGGAAAACTTAAAAAAAATTTTTTTTAAATAATTTTTATTGGAGTGTAGTTGATTTACGGGGCTTCCGACGTGGCACTCTTGCCAGGGCAGAAGATGTAAGAGATGCAGCTTCAATCCCTGAGTTGGGAAGCTTCCCCTGGAGAAGGGCATGGCCACACACTCCAGTATTCTTGCCTGGAGAATCCCCATGGACAGAGGAGCCTGGTGGGCTACAGTCCATAGGGTCCCAAAGAGTTGGACACGACTGAAGCGACTTAGCACACAGTTGATTCAAAATGTTGTGTTACTTTCAGGTGTAGAGCAAAGTGAATTAGTTTTACGTATACATATATCCACTCTGTTTTTTTTTTAAAAGATTCTTTCCCCATATAGGACATTACAGAGTATTGAATAGAGTTCCCTGTACTATCCTGTGGGTTATTATTAGTTGTTGATTTTATATACAGTACCATGTTTGTCCTTTCTATTATTAATTTTTGTTCAGTTTTTAAAGCTCTTGTTGTCCTCAAGCTTCCTCTTTTGGATTATTCTAAATCTCTGGGGTCAGTTTTCTTCTCATGAAGTTGTTTACTAAGATGCCTTGCAAGCACCTCAAGTCTCAATTGAGAGTGAGGATGTAGCCTGGGTTATTGTTACCAGCTTGACCTCAGCCATTAGAGAGGGTCTCACTCCTTCTTTTCTCTGTTCTAGCTGATTTCCTGCTCCCATAGATTCAAGATGAGAAAGGAATTTAGTTCAAGCAAAGCAAGATGCCAATTGTCAGGTTTAGAATAAGCCTTAAACTAAAGAAACAAAAAATGATAACAAAGTATAGCGGTGAAGACTGGGAAAGGCTGCCCAAGCAAATGGCATTTAAGTTAGGACCTGGATGAATACTGTTTGTCCAAAGGAAGGTCAGAAGAGAACTGGATATGGAGTGGGGAAGAAAAGAGAGTGTACTAGGCAGAGAAAATGATGCTTGAGAAGGGAAATTATGGCACAAATAAGAAGCTCAAGAGTTTAGTATGGATGAAACTTTGGGCAAAGTATGAGTACAAGTGGAAGAATTTTAAAGAAGGGAGTGTCATGTGATTTCACTTTTGGAAGAATCTTTATGGCTGCAGTGCTGAGAGCAGACTGGCACAGAGAAATGGAAGAAGGTAAAGCAATCCTCTAAATGAGAAATGACTGTTGCCTAATCTAGAGTGGTGGCAGTAGAAATGGAAATATATAGACTTGTGAGAACTATTTTGGAGGCAAAATCTGCAGAAACTTACATGGAGAATCTTTTCTCATACAGGAGAGCCAGAATAGGTATTGATCTAAGTGGGTAATCATTTGTCTACGTGTTATAAGTTAGACATTCCTAGAGAAAAACCTGTCTCCAAATGTGATCCTTGTGAGCTGCAAACCAGTGCCTTCAATTCCATCATTAATGGTTAATTTCTTTTGATAAGAAATTAATCTAAGATCTATGTGCATTACAGAAGCAAAGCCAGAAATTATGTTTCCTAGAATCCCTTTCCTCGTGTAGCTGTAGGTAAGAACTCACAGGTGATTTGGAAGTTGGGAAGGGAGAAGCCAATATTCACTGGACACAGTTGCACCAGATGCAAAGGCAAAGGTGAGATTCACTGTGGCTTCCCAGTGATTTCTTAGGAATCATTCTGTGGCAGGCTGAGACAGCCGGTGCAAGCTTATCAGCAGTTTCCTGGCAAATTTTGAGAATCACCCACTTCGTTGCTTCAATCTGATATCATCAGTGTCAGTTTCCTTGACCTTTGCTCCTCTAGCCTTTCCAAAGATTACCCCTAATTCCTGTAGCAAACTTTTCCTATTTCAAATGCATTTAATGGTTTCTATTTTTCTGATGGAGTTCTAGCTGAAACAGATTTCTGTATCTCAAGTGTTTCCAGGGGGAATAGAAAATTTAAAAGTGGGAATCTCACATTAGTTTTATAAGCTGTTTAGTTTTGGAGGAAGTAATAAATTTCTTGCCAATGGAAAATGGGTCACGAATAGTCCATGGCATGCAGTGATAAACTAGCTGCTTAAATTATCATCTTCAACTGCCTGGTGTCATATGGCTACAGAAGATGAGGCTCGGGACCACTGAGTTGTACTAGTAACATTTTATGGTGCATCAAGACTAGTGGGGATGGGATGGTTGCTTATCCCTGAATGGGAGAGTGCAGAGAAAGAAAAGCCAATGCCAAAAACTTGCAATTCCAGCTCAAGATACTTACAGAGAAGGAGAAAGTATGGCTGTTCTAAAGTCAACAGAGATTTAAATGCAGTTGTGACCAGATATGTAGGGCTGAAACTTATGAAAAGCAAGTCCAGAATCTGATTCTGTGGATGGCTGAATTAAGCGCAGATTGTGTCCATGAACTTGCTCTGTTTCTTAAGTTGAGGTGAGTTTTTAATTAGAGAAGAATGGGGCTGCAAGGCTATAATGAGGAATTTCAGTAGACTGTTATCAGTTTGAATTCACTGAGCCTCCAGTCATCCTTCTGTATTTCTGGTTTCAGAACCCACCCCAGATAACAATATCTGGATGTCCCAATCACCAGAGGACTGGATGCTGAAGTCCCTTATTTAAAGGGACTGACCTTATTTAAAGTCAGCCTTCACACTATGCCTTTCTTCATAACCTCCACCCTGTCTAAAAAGTTCAGTCTCCACCTGAGACTGGCTCTGAATTGATCTTCAGTGGAATGCTGACTCCCCTCAAGACCCTCTCTGACCATTTTTCATTTCCTGCAGGCCTATAACTAGACTCAAATACCTAATAATCTGATAGGCACCAAATCTGACCCATGAGGAGATTAAAAAAGAACTATGATACTTTGATGTTAAGTAGAAAAAGAAATTAAGGAAACAATTCCATTCACCATTGCAACGAAAAGAATAAAATACTTAGGAATATATCTACCTAAAGAAACTAAAGATCTATTTATGGAAAACTATAAAACACTGATGAAAGAAATCAAAGAGGACACTAATAGATGGAGAAATATACCGTGTTCATGGATCGGAAGAATCAATATAGTGAAAATGAGTATACTACCCAAAGCAATCTACAGATTCAATGCAATCCCTATCAAGCTACCAGCGGTATTTTTCACAGAACTAGAACAAATAATTTCAAGATTTGTATGGAAATACAAAAAACCTCGAATAGCCAAAGCAATCTTGAGAAAGAAGAATGGAACTGGAGGAATCAACCTGCCTGACTTCAGGCTCTACTACAAAGCCACAGTCATCAAGACAGTATGGTACTGGCACAAAGACAGAAATATAGATCAATGGAACAAAATAGAAAGCCCAGAGATAAATCCACACACCTACGGACACCTTATCTTTGACAAAGGAGGCAAGAATATACAATGGAGTAAAGACAATCTCTTTAACAAGTGGTGCTGGGAAAACTGGTCAACCACTTGTAGAAGAATGAAACTAGATCACTTTCTAACACCACACACAAAAATAAACTCAAAATGGATTAAAGATCTAAATGTAAGACCAGAAACTATAAAACTCCTAGAGGAGAACATAGGCAAAACACTTTCCGACATAAATCACAGCAGGATCCTCTATGATCCACCTCCCAGAATACTCGAAATAAAAGCAAAAATAAACAAATGGGATCTAATTAAAATTAAAAGCTTCTGCACAACAAAGGAAACTATAAGCAAGGTAAAAAGACAGCCTTCTGAATGGGAGAAAACAATAGCAAATGAAGCAACTGACAAACAACTAATCTCAAAAATATACAAGCAACTCCTGCAGCTCAATTCCAGAAAAATAAACGACCCAATCAAAAAATGGGCCAAAGAACTAAACAGACATTTCTCCAAAGAAGACATACAGATGGCTAACAAACACATGAAAAGATGCTCAACATCACTCATTATCAGAGAAATGCAAATCAAGACCACAATGAGATACCATTTCACACCAGTCAGAATGGCTGCGATCCAAAAGTCTACAAGCAATAAATGCTGGAGAGGGTGTGGAGAAAAGGGAACCCTCTTACACTGCTGGTGGGAATGCAAACTAGTACAGCCACTATGGAGAACAGTGTGGAGATTCCTTAAAAAACTGCAAATAGAACTGCCTTATGACCCAGCAATCCCACTGCTGGGCATACACACCGAGGAAACCAGAATTGAAAGAGACACATGTACCCCAATGTTCATTGCAGCACTGTTTATAATAGCCAGGACATGGAAACAACCTAGATGTCCATCAGCAGATGAATGGATAAGAAAGCTGTGGTACATATACACAATGGAGTATTACTCAGCCATCAAAAAGAATTCATTTGACTCTGTTCTAATGAGATGGATGAAACTGGAACCTATTATACAGAGTGAAGTAAGCCAGAAAGAAAAACACCAATACAGTATACTGACACATATATATGGAATTTAAAAAGATGGCAATGATGACCCTGTATGCGGGACAGCAAAAGAGACACAGATGTATAGAACGGACTTTTGGACTCTGTGGGAGAGGGAGAGGGCGGGATGACTTGGGAGAATGGCATTGAAACATGTATACTATCATGTAAGAATGAAGCACCAGCCTATGTTCAATATAGGATACAGGATGCTCGGGGCTGGTACACGGGGATGATCCAGAGAGAGGAAATGGGGTGGGATGTGGGAGGGGGATTCAGGATTGGGATTTCATATACACCCATGGTGGATTCATGTCAATGTATGGCAAAACCAATACAGTATTGTAAAGTAAAATAAAGTAAAAATTAAAAAAAAAAAAAGTTGAGTTTATTTTTAGACTCTATTCAATAGAGATCAATTAGGAAAAAAATGATTATAAAGCATGGACCACAGTAATTGTGTGGTATCAAAGTGACAGTATAATGCCTGAAACATCAGTTCTGAAAATTTAAATCATTCTTATATGTAAAATATATTCTATGAATGACATTAAAGAATGAATAGCTTGGTATAAAAAAAAATCAGCAGATATTTGGGAAGCATGTGTGGAAATGAATTTTAAGTGTATTAAGCCATAGAAAAAGATATGTAATAATAGACTGGGCTGAATTGAGTCATATGGAAACACTAAACAGAGATTGGGCTTCCCCGGTGATTCAGTAGTAAAGAATTCACCTGCAGTGTAGGAGCCACAGGAGACTCCGGTTCGATCCCTGAGTTGGGAAGATGCCTTGGAGGAGGGCATAGCAACCCACTCCAGTATTCTTGCCTGGAGAATCTCATGGACAGAGGAGCCTGGGGGGCTACAGTCCATGGGTTTTCAAAGAGTGGAACACGACTAAAAGCACCTTAGCGTGCTCGTTTGCCCTCCCCTTAGCAAACAGAGATTACATCTGTTATCTCAAGAATCCGGAAGGGACTTCAACAATATTTTCTGTTGACTGATTGAAAATTCTCAACTTAAATGAAAATGAGAAGCTGGAAGTTTCTTGGTATGCTATAGAGGAAAGAGTTTAAAAGATGAGAGAGATAGGAATGCTGGAGTGGCTTTATTAAGAATTATCTGTAACCATCCCCCAACTCTGTCCCCCAGCAGGCATCCCTTTCATCAGGTACTGAGACCTTGGTTAGGGGAGCATCATCATCCCTAACAGGCCCTATATTGGTTGTTCTTTGGAGGTCAGGGTTGATAATGGGAGATGCCATCTTTGAGATGTATTCATGTGGGGATAGGATCTCAGAAAGGGAGAGGGAGACACTTAAACATCAGAGACAAGGTGGAAGAGCTTAGTCTAACAGACATCAAGGCCAGAACATTAAAATGAATGATTTCAGTCTAAGACTGAAATAGATGTTTAGCCTGCTGTTACTTTGACGCTGGGAGGGATTGGGGGCAGGAGGAAAGGGGGACGACAGAGGATGAGATGGCTGGATGGCATCACTGACTCAATGGACGTGAATCTGAGTGAACTCTGTGAGTTGGTGATGGACAGGGAGGCCTGGCATGCTGCGATTCACGGGGTCGCAAAGAGTCGGACACGACTGAGCAACTGAACTGAACTGAACTGCTATTACTTGAGCTGTATAAGAAAATAATGAAACAAAGTATCCAGGTTCACTTCTTAACAATGGATTTCTTTTACAGGACTCACTTGTGTCTTGGTTTTGATGATGATTGCTATTTCCCCCGAAGGCAATGGCACCCCACTCCAGTACTCTTGCCTTGAAAATCCCATAGACGGAGGAGCCTGGTAGGCTGCAGTCCATGGGGCTGCAAAGAGTCGGACAGGACTGAGCGACTTCATTTTCACTTTTTACTTTCATGCATTGGAGAAGGAAATGGCAACCCATTCCAGCGTTCTTGCCTGGAGAATCCCAGGGACTGGGGAGCCTGGTGGGCTGCCATCTCTGGGGTCGCACAGAGTTGGACACGACTGAAGCGATTTAGGAGGAGGAGCTACTACCCCCATGGCCTGAGATATGACAGTGGTTTGGCACACACAGAGTTAACACTGTTGCCATCTGTGTCTAAGTTTATGAGCAAGACCCTGTGGCTGCCTCAAAGGAGCACTGAGAAATGAGAATTAGACTAGGCTCATGGTAGGAATAAAAACTGTTACCACAATGAAGCAATCTTGAGTTTATTCTGCCTGCTTGCTTATGATTTTTGTTTCCTTTTCTTTAGTTCCTGTGACAATTTCTTGACCCTCTCACTGTGCAGTAAGAAGTCTGAGCATTGTTTCTGGTTCATTGAGCTCACAGGCACTCTCTGAGTGGTACCCATCACTAAAATTGTTCTGAACAGTTCATTAGCACCTACTGTCTATGAGACCATGAGAAGATGTTGTTGTTCAATTGCCAAGTCGTATCTGACTCTTTGAAACCCCAAGGACTGCAGCATGCCAGGCTTTTCTGTCCCTCACCATCTTCCCGAGTTTGCTTAAGTTCATGTCCATTGAATTGATGATGCCATCCAATCATTTCATCCTCTGTTCCTCCCTTGTCCTCCTGCCCTTGATCTTTCCCAGCATTGGGGTCTTTTCCAATGAGTCCACTCTTCACATCAGGTGGCCAAAGTAGTGGAGCATCAGCTTAAGCATCAGTCCTTCCAATGACTATTCAGGTTTGATTTCCTTTAGGATTGACTGGTTTGATCTCCTTGCAGTCCAAGGGACTCTCAAGAATCTTCTGCAATATCACAGTTTTAAAGTATAAATTCTTCAGTGTTCTGCCTTATTTATTGTCCAACTTTTAAATCCTACATGACTACTGGAAAGACCATAGCCTTGACCAGATGGAACTTTGCTGGCAAAGTGATGTCTTTGCTTTTTAGTCAACTGTCTAGGTTTGCCATCACTTTCCTTCAAAGAGGCAACCATCTTCTAATTTCATGGTTGCAGTCACCATCCACAATGTGTTCAGAGCCCAAGAGGAGGAAACCAGTCACTGCTTCCACCTCATCTCCTTCTGTTTGCCATAAAGTTATGAGACTAGAAGCCATGATCTTAGGTTTTTAATATTATTTTAAGATAGCTTTTTCACTCACCTCTTTCATCCTCATCAAGAGGCTCTTCAGTTTCTTTTCACTTTTTGCTATCGGAGTGGTATGATCTGCATATCTGAGGTTATTGATATTTCTCCCAGCAACCTTGATTCCAGCTTGTAACTCATCTAGCATACCATTTTGAATGATTTGCTCTTCATATAAGTTAAATAAATAGGGTGACAATAAAGAGCCTTATCATGATCCTTTCTCAATTTTGTACCAGTCAGTTGTTCCATATAAGGTGCTAACTTTTGCTTCTTGACCTGCATATAGGTTTCTCAGGAGACAGGTAAGATGGTCCGGTATTCCCATCTCTTTAAGAGTTTCCCACAGTTTGTTATGATCCATGCAGTCAAAGACTTAAGCATATCCAATGAAACAGAAGTTTTTCTGGAATTCCCTTGCTTTCTTTATGAGAAGATGTAGCCAACCATAAAAATGACAACACAAACTAATGCCTAAAGACAGTCTTCTGCTCAGTAAACAACCCTGAGCTCAACTCAATATGGCTGCACAACCCTAGTCCCATGATTTACACCAGGGCTGATGTCAAAGTTGGGAAGGAAAGACCTGGACATGGAGACTAGAAATTTCTGACAGGCATGTGAAGTTGGACTCTAGGGAAAATAGTGGAGGTGAGAGAGACAAGCAGGTAAATCATGATGTTCAAAAGGTATAGTAATGGGTGGTTATGAGTCCTGCTCTTCCTCATGGGAGTATGGGCGCATCTGTCTTGTCTTCATGGGACATGGAGTATCAGTGTTTCAGGCTGGGAGATGCAGAACAATAGATCAATGAATGGATGGGTGCTGGGAGAGTTAGAAAGATCAACAGGTCTTGCAGATCTGGGCTTCCCTGGTGGCTCAGACAATAAAGAATTCACCTGCAATGTGGGAGACCTGGGTTGCAAGAGTTGGACACTGAGACACTTTCACTTTTCTTGGAGACCTAAAGGATAAATCAGCTGGGATATTGAGGGAGAAGCTCAGAGTCAAGGAACAAAGTTGGAGGGAAATTAAGTTAAGCTGGAATAGACTGCAGCATGAGAAACTTAGGTTTAGTATCCAGGAGGAGCATAATATAATCCATTGGTGCAGTGGTGGCTGTATTAAAGATCAAGGAGTTTGAGGGTAGAGAGTGAAGAGTAGGTAGTGAGCAGATAGTAGTGCTTCAGTTTGGGGATGGGTCTCCAGGGAAGGGCTCTAATTTTTGGAGACAATTGCCAGCAGTCACACATGGTCTCTTTCTTGTAGTAGATGAGGAACAGTATAGGATTCTGAGGTGGAACTTTAGGCAGAGTGAAATTTAAAAAGTACAAAACTGGAACATAAGGTAGGAACTTGCCTATAGAAATAAGGTAGTAGCTTAGGCACCAGAACAAGGTATAAATGCATCTTTATATAAAGTTCATTAAATTTTCCTGTGGAACAGAATCAATTCCAGGACCTGGGGTGGAAATGGACTGAGGCGGTAGTTAAGAAAACCCAGCCATGAGTAGGAGAGTGTGCTAGATGGTTTACAGTGCTTTATACACAAACCATGGCCAAATAGGTAGCAGATAGTTGTTGGGCACCCATTAGCACAAAACATTGATTAGTAAAAAGAAGTGGGAAATGTATAGTGTGTTGAGTGTTTGTGCATGTGCCCGTGCATGTGTGTGTGTATTTTCCTAGGAAGAGGAGAGATGAGTTGCAAAAATAAGACATATAAATTTGGCTACAGCTTTTTTCAGTTCTCATTCTAATCTAAGAACAAAGTCATAAATATTTTCATGGGAAAAGGAGAAGTATGGCAACTGAGTACATGAAAAGGAAGTCAAGTTTACTGGAATTATGGTGGTTAGATAAGCCTTCACCAGAGAGATATGGAAACTCATTTGGAAGTTTATGATATGGGTAGACAGAGAAAAGGAGAAAGAGCAAACTGAGTAAGGAAACAAAACGTAATTCATGGGAGGAAAGACATTAGAAAAAAGTGGAGGTTGGAGGCGACTTGGCGTGTTAGCGAGAAAGACACTGGCTGGTGTGGAAAATTTTGTAGGGGAGTGCTGTATATAAAGGAGCTTCCCTGGTGGCTCAGATGGTAAAGAATATGCTTGCAATGCAGGAGACTCAGATTCAGTCCCTGAGTTGGGAAGATCCCCTGGAGGAAGGCATGGTAACCCACTCCAGTATTCCTGCCTGGAGAATCCCATGGACAGAGGAGACTGGTGGGCTATAGTATACAGGGTCAAAAAGAGTCAGACATGACTGAGTGGCTAACACTTCACTTCTTCACTGTTCCATTCAGTTCAGTTGCTCAGTCGTGTCCAACTCTTTGAGACCCCATGGACTGCAGCACTCGAGTCTTCCCTGTCCATCACCAACTCCCGGAGCTTACTCAGACTCACGTCCATCAAGTCAGTGATGCCATCCAACCGTCTCATTCTCTGTCATCCCCTTCTTCTCCCGCCTTCGATATTTCCCAGGATTGGGGTCTTTTTTAGTGAGTCAGTTCTTCACATCAGGTGGCCAAAATATTGGCGTTTCAGCTTCATCATCAGTACTTCCAGTGAATATTCAGGACTGAAGTGATGGGACGAGACACAATGATTTTAGTTTTCTGAATGTTGAGTTCTAAGCCAACTTTTTCATTCTCCTCTTTCACTTTCATCAAGAGGCTCTTTAGTTCTTCACGTTCTGCCATAAGGGTGGTGTCATCTGCATATCTGAGGTTATTGCTATTTCTTCCTAGGAAGAAATGAAGTTTGTATTTTATATTTAAGAGGTCATTGTTCCATCACATTAAAAAATATTTTTATTTACAATTTTGTGTTAATTTCTGTTGTACAGCAAAGTGAATCACCTATACTTATACATATATCCCCTCTCTTTTGGATTTCGTTCCCATCAGGTCACCACAGAGTACTGAGTAGAGTTTCTTGTGCTATGCAGTAGGTTCACATTAGTTATCTATTCTATACAGAGTAGTGTATATGTGTCAATATCTTCCAGTTCATCTCACTCCTCCTCTCCCACTTAGCATCCATAAATTTGTTCTCTATTTCTGTATCTTTATATTTGCCTAGCAAATAAGTTCATCTGTACCATTTTTTTTTGATTCCACATATAAGTGATATTATANGTGTGGAAAATTTTGTAGGGGAGTGCTGTATATAAAGGAGCTTCCCTGGTGGCTCAGATGGTAAAGAATATGCTTGCAATGCAGGAGACTCAGATTCAGTCCCTGAGTTGGGAAGATCCCCTGGAGGAAGGCATGGTAACCCACTCCAGTATTCCTGCCTGGAGAATCCCATGGACAGAGGAGACTGGTGGGCTATAGTATACAGGGTCAAAAAGAGTCAGACATGACTGAGTGGCTAACACTTCACTTCTTCACTGTTCCATTCAGTTCAGTTGCTCAGTCGTGTCCAACTCTTTGAGACCCCATGGACTGCAGCACTCGAGTCTTCCCTGTCCATCACCAACTCCCGGAGCTTACTCAGACTCACGTCCATCAAGTCAGTGATGCCATCCAACCGTCTCATTCTCTGTCATCCCCTTCTTCTCCCGCCTTCGATATTTCCCAGGATTGGGGTCTTTTTTAGTGAGTCAGTTCTTCACATCAGGTGGCCAAAATATTGGCGTTTCAGCTTCATCATCAGTACTTCCAGTGAATATTCAGGACTGAAGTGATGGGACGAGACACAATGATTTTAGTTTTCTGAATGTTGAGTTCTAAGCCAACTTTTTCATTCTCCTCTTTCACTTTCATCAAGAGGCTCTTTAGTTCTTCACGTTCTGCCATAAGGGTGGTGTCATCTGCATATCTGAGGTTATTGCTATTTCTTCCTAGGAAGAAATGAAGTTTGTATTTTATATTTAAGAGGTCATTGTTCCATCACATTAAAAAATATTTTTATTTACAATGTTGTGTTAATTTCTGTTGTACAGCAAAGTGAATCACCTATACTTATACATATATCCCCTCTCTTTTGGATTTCGTTCCCATCAGGTCACCACAGAGTACTGAGTAGAGTTTCTTGTGCTATGCAGTAGGTTCACATTAGTTATCTATTCTATACAGAGTAGTGTATATGTGTCAATATCTTCCAGTTCATCTCACTCCTCCTCTCCCACTTAGCATCCATAAATTTGTTCTCTATTTCTGTATCTTTATATTTGCCTAGCAAATAAGTTCATCTGTACCATTTTTTTTTGATTCCACATATAAGTGATATTATACGATGTTTGTTTTCCTCTTTCTGACTTTCTTCACTCTGTATGACATTCTCTAGGTTCATCCATGTCTCTTTAAATGGCACTATTTCATTCCTTTGTATTCCATCACATTTTGATGTTCACCTCATCAGGGCTGCTTTTTTTTGTTGTTGTTATATTTATTTCAACTTCACCTAAGAACTAGATGGATTAGAAGGTTCTAGACAATAAATAGACTAACATTTTGGCTTATAGATTCTTGGAGATATTTCAAAGATTCCTTAATTTTTATTGTCACAAAGGAATATTTGCTTTATTTTTGTTTGTTGTATGGCTAATAAGCTAATCAGTGTTCAAGCATGCTTCAAACCCTGGTAGTTTTTCCTAAAACCTGGATTCTCACCAGTATATAGTGTGGTGGTGGTGTTTGGTCACAGTCTATCTGAGTCTTTGCAACCCCATGGACTGTAGCCTGCCAGGGTCCCCTGCCCATTGGATTTCCCAGGCAAGAATACTGGGGTGGGTTGCCATTTCCTTCTCCAACAGTATGGTGGTGACTCTGTAAATATCTGTTTCATCCCTGCTCAACTGCCTCTGGGCTGGGCTTATATGTATAGACACTGAGTGGCTTGCAGCAACATGCTGGTTAGTATTCTTATAAAGGAATATGTAAAACACAAAAGCAATATATGTGTTTTATTTGACATGCATTTAATTGTACATGAGCAAAGTATATAAAAGGACTGAAGCGTTGTTTTCTTTTGAAAGAAGACATCAATGAATGAATAGCATTGTACACAAACTTCTAGCAGGGTGACAGGTGACAATGATTGACTGCATGGGTGGGTGTACCAATGAATACTGAAGTGGGGATGATGCATGCACAAGGTGTCAGAGGGAATGTGGCTGCCCTAGACAAAGTCAATTAGTCAACTGGGTCTACATTAAGGACAGCTGTGTGGCAGGATATGAGGGCACAGCTATTGCAGGTTTGGTTTCTATTTGGGGGTAGAGATTTAATCAGAGTCCACAGGCATGACCTACTATCTTATAATTATCACTAAAAGCACAGCAACTTACCTATATGATGAGTCTGAAGTAGTTTCCTCTCACAGGCAAAAAGTACCTACTCAATCTGCAAAAGAGGAATTGTTATGCTCTTTGAGTGTTGTCTGTGGGAGCTTGTGTGTGTGTGTTTCTTTGAAAGCTAGCAGTGAAAGGCCAAGTAAAGCACTGCAAGGCAACATAAATGATTTAAGACCCAACAGTTTTGCCAGGGAAACATTCAAGACGGAGTCTAATCCTTTAATCTAACCCCAGTCCCTTTAAAAGCTTTGAGCTAGGAGTTGACTCAGCATGTCAGTTCCAAGAAGATCCATTGACCCTGAGTTCAGTGCTAAGAAATTGAGAAATGTTCTTTTTAATGTCTATTCAATAAATACAGCATCCACCTTGCAAGGGGCTGCACAATCCACTTCAAATCCATTATAGGATGTTCTAGTGCGCTGACAAGTTGTCCTGAGACAACAGCGGCAATGAGATGAGGTTAACCCTTCCTTTGGAATGTAAATCATCACAGCCACCTCCATTGTGGGCTCTCCTAAGACCTTGGAAAGAAGTTGTAATATTTGCATTGATATGAGGACCCTGTGGTATGCACTTCCTTCGAGAATGAGGTCATCTTCTTCAGAACACATAAATTCATACACAGATGCCTACACAGAATAACTGCAAAATGATGTTTTCTAAAACAAAAACAAGGACAAAAAGTTGTGAAATTATGTCTTTCTTTGTCATCACCCTTGGGGACATGGATCAGATTTTTCTCACCTCATCTGGCAGAGACTATTCCTAGGTGTTGCCTATGAGTACTGTGACCATACTTTGTGAAGTTCACATCAAGACATGCAATCTGGTAAAGAACGTTCTGGTGATAATAGGTGAAAGAAGAAATCTAGGGACTATAGCTTGCATAGGAAAGTATTAGAGTTGTGTGAATATTTCAGTGGATTATAAGACAAATGGAGAGACATTGAAGATCAGGACAATTCCAAAATATGTCTAATAGGTTATAACTGTCATTCTGCATGGCTAGAGGGAGGGGTTAACAAATTTGGACAGATTTCTCCACAATCAGACCCAGTCAAGGCTGAGGTTCAGTGTTTTGAATTTTTCACATTATAATAACAGATTGTCTTGTATGAAACTATTCAAATAAAGCAAACAGCATATGATGCATTGGAGAAATATTTGTGGGGTGATAGATTAGTTAGTTGACAGTCTGTGGTGTCACATTAGCCAACAAGGGGTAATTGCCTATTGTTTGCCAAATGGCTAATCACTTGTGAGATATATTCATTTAGCAAAGACTTACTGAATACCCTCTATCTGTTAAAAACTCATTAAAACCTAAATAGAATTTTGAATACATAGGAGAAAAGAATCAGACTCTTTGCCAAAGTTACCTTCCTTGAAACCAGTTTCATAGAATTTTACAGGTGTTCTTTGGAAAAGGGATTCCCTTGTCAAATCAGTTTAGGAAATATTAATAAATATACAGAAGCTGCTTTACCAGAATCCCTTTCTAATAATAAGCTAATGTTGTCAGTCTTAAAAGGGGGGGATGTGACATGTAGTGTCTTGCCAACTTTTGATCATGAAGTAATCTTTTTTTTTAATAAGAAAGAAAAAAAATAACCTCTTCGAACTAGCATTTTGTAGAGCATATCTTGAAGAATGGTTGTCCATTGAATTCAAGTAAGATGACTTTTTCAAATCAACCAGAAGTTTTTTGCAGTCAACCTTGATTTTCTCCTTTGTGTCTTAGAAGGTGCTAGCAATTTGCTATAGTGGACTCTTAGGAGGCCAGATTTATGCCTCCCAACAGACTAAAGTGACTTCAACGTACAGATTGCTGGTGTTGAGAAATGTAAGCTCTGGGGATAAAGGGAGGGTTTAAGCAGCTAGGGAATGTCTCAGCAGAAAAAAATGACTAAATGGCTCTGCTATTCTCCATCCCTGCCATGCTCCCTCCTCGGTCTGTTTAGATCAGGGATAGGGTATTATGTCCAGGGCTTTGCTGCCTGTGCACAGAGTTGAGAGTGATTTCTTCTCTCTTTTGTAGCTTTATATGTGTCTCATTACACACCTCCACATCCACACATGGAGCTCATATTGATACTTGTTTACACTTACCTTTTCTCCCCTTTGCAGAGGGATGAGGTATCCTCATTGTCTTAATCAGGACCATCCAGTGAGCAAGTATAGGAGAGAACGGACATTTATTAGATCCTCTGTCCCAGGTAGAAATTTTATACATGACCTTTGGGGCAGGTATTATTGTTCTCATTTTAGAAACAAGGGAATTTAACTTGCCCAAGAATGGGGAGCTGATAAATAGTGGGAATAAAGTGGTAACTGTGTGGCTTAGCCCAACTCCAATGTCTATTGCATCATAAGATGTATGGAAATGCCTTACAGGTGACAAAGAGTTACATATGCATTATGTCATTTGAATTCTGAACTTTTATTAAATCAGGATCCAGATTACAAAAGAAAGGGCTTTTCACTTCTCCAAGGTCACACAGCAGACTGTAGGCTCAAAGGAAAAGATCCTGGTCTAGGTTTGGGCTAGATATCCTGCCTCAAAACAGATGACAACTTAGGTTGTCTTTGTAAAAACCATCACCGTTTTTCATATATTCATAATGGTTCATAAGTAGCATTTTCTCATTTAATCCTTGAAATAATTCTAAAAGTAGTTATTTTTATTTTCTGTTTATTCCAAAGGAGGACTATAAAGCCAAGAAAGTGACTTACTCCACATCAAGTCTAGATATAATGCTAGGGATTTGGTAGTCATTATTTTATTTAACCCTCCATAATCTTAGGAGGTGAATATTATTATTGTCCCCATGTCTCAGAAGAGAAAACTGAGGCCCATAAACCTTAAGTAAGGAGTGTTGGAGTCTGTCCTCCACTCTCTTCAGGCCCTAGAGACTCAGCTGTCAGCCCAATGCATGGGTACTTCTCAAATTAATGCTCCACCTTAAGCCTTCTTTCTGGGAATTCCCTAGTAGTCCAGTGGTTAGGACTGATTACTCTCACTGCTGGCATGCATGCTAAGTCACTTAAGTTGTGTCCAACTCCTTGGGACTCTATGGACCGTAGCCTACCCTGTTCCTCTGTCCATGGGATTCTCCAGGAAGGAATACAGGAGTAGGTTGCTATGCCCTCCTCCAGAGGATCTTCCTGCCCCAGGGATCAAACCTGCATCTCTTTACGTCTCCTGCATTGGCAGCAAGGTTCTTATCACTAGTACCACCTTGGAAGAAGACACCCAGATTTAATCTTTGGTGGGGGAACTAAGATCCCATAAGGGACTATTGACCTGGCCAAATAAAATACTTCTTTCTGATTCTCATTCTCTTTCCAGTATAGTTACGAAGCTGTTAAGAACTATGGATGTAAAGTAAGAGTAAGCCAATAATCAGGACACTTTCTCTATTAGGAATACTAGGTGTGCATCTCAAAATATGTGCATGTTTAAGGTTGTAAATATGAACACAGCCTACTGTGCCTTAAAATAACTCATCAACTTTAGCACTCCAAGAAAGCATCTCCACGTGCCCCACTTCCGTGGCTTTGCTCATGTTGTAATGAAATCCTGTCGTAAGTCAGTCTCTTTATATCTGAGTCCTGGTGAGCTTTTCCTGATTGATTAGGATGGAGGATCTGTCCTTCACCCAGAACTGCACAGTGTGTGTCGTGTGACAGCCCGCGCATCAGTCTGGTCCTCCGTCACTGCAGTCGCTGGAATCCCAGACTGGCTTGTGCCTGAACATTGACATTCCGGTACTGATGCTCATGTGACACGGGGAGCTATTGTAACAATCTTTATTTTATCTGTGGCTTTTGCTCTCGGGCTTGGGTTGAGCCCCCACAGGGTTACCACGATAATCAACACCTCTAATTAGCACTTAGAAATGTCTGGCTCCCAAGGCTGTCATTAGAAGACAAGCTTGGTGTGCAAAATACTGAAGCTCTTGCATTTCCCCAGCAAAATCTTCCTCCCAGGCCTATGTCATGGATCGTGCTTTCAACACTCTGCCAGCACGAGACACCCCCTCCCTGCTCCCCTCATTTAGGAAGACCTGAATTCAGGGGATGAGGTCTGCCTGGGCAATTGGGAGGCTGGAAATTAGACATCACATCGCATGCCTGATTCTTTCTGCCCAGAAGGCAGGTCCTCATTTCGAGCTGAGCTCTCTGCCCACACTCTACTGTGATGACTGAGATGATGGGGTGTGAGTGATCAATGCAAAGAGAGTCACCAAGCCTTTCTCCTCTGTTCCTCCATCTCATTTTCTTTTTACAAATGGGATGGGGAGGAATAGCTGAGCCCCTGCTGATATCTCTGTGCTCAGCAGGCCCAGGGGAACACAGAGAAAGACACTATCTCATTCTATTCACTTCCACCCCTCCCACAGCAGGGAGCAAGTGATGAGAGGCAGCTGGATAGGTCCTCAGTGGAGGTTTTCTGGCGGGAGGGAAATGATCCATTGGCCAAGGGGACCATGGTGTACCTGTGAGCACATTGGCTGTTTATTCTCCATAAGTCATCACCAAGTCAAGTGGGAGCTAATGCTGATAACAATTTATTGCTATTATTGTTGCTGTTACCAATGTGAACACAAACTCCAGAGCAAGAGAGAGCGCAGTAGGACACCCAGCTGCAGCAGTGGATGTCTTTGACTTCCTCCGTCCTTTAAACACAATCTTCTCTTTAATCAGCTGACACTGCATCATGCTCCTATCCAAATTTCAGAGAGCATTCTTAAATGGTTTTATTTATCTATCTGGATAGCCAGGGCAAACGCAGGAGGTGGTAGAAAAGGGAGGAAGGGTAGAAAGGGAATTAAGGCAGAGTGAGGCTAGCCTAGGCTCACTGGGAAAGGCCTATATGTCCTCTACTATCAACAACCCTCCCCAACCCTCCAATTCCTGCACCCACGATGGGTGAATTTCCCCAGAACCTGATCCGAGTAAAAGCCTGGAGGACAAAAGAGTCACAAGCCAGTTGCAGCCTTCATAACACAAAGATAGAAGACTTGGTTTCTCTTTTGCTCCTAGATGCTCACTGGTGAAGTTATTTCAGTGTTTTCTGCTTCTTATTTTTCCATCCAAAAGAGATAACAATATTTACTCCTAGCAGACAGGAGGCAAATGGCCTCTGCAGGTTACTTCCAGTTGAACAATTTAGGAAGCTAGGTTTCGGCATTCTCTTTTCAACTTTGTTCCTAACAAAATTGGCCTCACTACCCTCCCTTTAGAGAATAAAGCTCCAGGCCAGTGGCTACTCCTTCTTCTGCACTGACCTGCTCAGCCCTCAGTTGGTTACCAAGGTTACCAAGGATGACAGTGTCTATGTGCTTCTCACCAGTAGCCAACCTATTTTGTTATCCCTCCCTGCCCCCCACGCCCCACACATACACTTTGAGACCTATTACTCTGACAATATTTTAACTCAAAGGAACTATTTTATTTGAGTTAATAGGGTAATAGAAATGGTAGTATTTAAGTTTTTCTTGTATGAGGGTCTAAGATTCATATTTAAAATCCACCCTCAAGCACCTTATAGGTATCAGGAATCATTCCAGGCATATTTTGTGTATATGCCTTCTTAAGCTAATGTAACCCTCCAAATCAAACCCTGTGGTTATTATTCCATGTATTTTTTACACTAGAAAACTAAACTGAAACACAAAGAGAGTTGAACTTGTTCAAAGTCATATAATGATCAGTTTTAGATTGAAGTGTCTTTTGGTTTTCCCTCAAATTAAACCAAATGAAAGCAGGTTTGCTTCATTACCCCACAATCTTAAGTCAGGTTCCATCTCTACATAATCTGGTCTGGAAGCTGGACTTAGATGTGACTTCAGTCGGGCAGCCCTGCCTGCGTCTGGTGACCACAGAGTAGTAGACGGTGGTGTGGTGGTGGGTGATAGACACGGGCTTCAAGCAGGCCTTGAACTTGCAGCTTGATGGGCAGATAGGCAACCATTTGAGCCTCAGTTTTCTCTGTAAAATGGGATTAATATACCTTAAGATTAATGTAAAGGGCCTGGAAAACAGGTGCTCAGTACAGATGACTTCAGACTAAGGCAAGCTGGTAAATTTAATAATAACGCTAGCATTTCTGGGAGAGGTTATAGCTTGCAAAACACTTTCACACGTTCTTTATCACCTCACTTTTCTGGACGGATGAATATAAGAGGTAGTCAGAGAGTATTTTGGTATTGACACCTATCAAGTAGTTTACTCTGAAAAGGGAAATTAGAACTGGTGGGCAAAGCAGACTTGGAAATGGAGAACATGATGTTGTTTTCTTGAATGAGTACCTAGAAATCTAGAAGATGGGAAATTAGCTTTCTCTGATTTATATCTACTAAAGCATGAGTATTTTATTCCACACCTGCTTTGTTGGTATGACCAGGATGGATCCTGTTTAGTCTGTTTACTTGATATTTGCCCAAGTCTGCAATCAACAAGAAAACACATCTCAGCATCTCACTTGGCAAGAGGAAGAATGGAGGCAGCACAGCAGCTGTCATATTTATTTCAGTGGCAAAGCAGGTCAGGAAAATTGATCAAATTAATCATACAAACTAGCAAACATCAGGAGTGAGAACGTGGAGAAACAGATGAGTTCCTGCCTCATTCCAGGCTGCACCTGCCCTTAGTTCTAATGGAATCGGTGCAGTCAGCTGATGGAAGCAGGAGTGGAGGGGGCCATGGCAATGGGAATAAAAGCCTGAAGAGAAATTGGAACATGAGAGATTATTGGGGCAGGTCTTTTTCTGTGGGCCTGTGGTGTCTGTGAAACTCTATTAAGTTCTCTGAGGTAGTAGGAAATCCATCTTTTGGTGTCCCATGAAGAGAATAAGTTCAGGACTTAATATTGGCTTGGCTCTGTGGCAGGTGATGCTAACTAATTTGGGCAGCATTTCTCTCCTGTTAGGAGAAGCAGCATGGCCTTGACGGCAGTAGCCTTTGACTCCAGATGTACTTTAGCATCACCTGGGGAACTGTTAAAACAACTGACGCCTGCACCCTACCCCAGATGAAATGAGTCAGACTCTCGGGCATGGGGCCCAGGCACTGACGGTTTGTATAAACTCTCCAGGTGATTCTAAGGTGAAGCCAGTGTTCAGAGCCACTGGCTTACAGCAATAGTTCTCAAGCATTTACATGCAACAAAATCACCCATAGGGTGTGTGGAACCACAGATTTTGGGGCCTCACAATTGAAGTTTTGATTCAGTAGGTTTAGGGTGGTGCCTGAGAATTTTCATTTCCAATAGTCTCCAGGAAATGACTGTGTTGTTGGTCCAGAGAGGAAACAGCTTCTCCTTCTGAAGATTAAACCGCATCATTAATTAGCTGTATTACCTTGAGAAATTCATGCTGAAACTCATAAACAGAAATTCATGCAGTTGCCCTATTTATTGCAAAAAAATGAGAAATGTACATGGAAGTACTTTGTAAACTATAAACACAGGATGAAAATTAATTTTTAATTATTTCTATTCAAATTTCCATTTTGCTCTGTGTGTAATAGATCTAGCTGTGCTCATTACAACTTACAGGGAGATTTATTTATTTATTGAAAAAGTAACTAACACAAGCCATTATATATGAGGCCCTGGATCAAATCCTGTAGTATAACAGTGATATGATAAGTGTATCTCTCTCCTCACAAAGTTTATATTCTGGTGCCGGGCCAAATTCACCTGTTTCTATATGACCTGTGAGTCTAGCATGGTTTTTACATTTTTTGATGGTGGAAAAAAATCAAAAGAATATATTTCATGATTTAAAATTATATGGAATTCAGGTGTGAGTGTCTAGAAATAAAGTTTTATGGGAACATAGATATGCTTATTTCAGTTTTGTACTTTAACTGCTTTCACTCTACAATTCTAGTGGACTGTTGTAGTTGTGATAAGGATGGTATGGCCCACAAAGACTACAATATTTACTCTCTGGCCCTCTACAGAAAAAATCTGCTGACTCTTGTCCTAGGGGAAGAGTGAAATCCCTCCATAGTAAGTCCTGGGAGGAAGCAAACAAAAGACTGGATAAACTCACAGAAGCATGGATGTCCTGTGGATAGGGAGGCCAGGGAAGGTTTCTCCAAAGAGATCACATTAACCCAGGACCTAAAAAATGAAAGGGGTTAATCATGCTGATTTTCAGGGAAGAAGAGAACAACAGGTACAAAGGCCCTGAGGTGACCAGTTTGGCTCTTTTGAATCATGTAAGAAGATTAGCATAGCTGAAGCATAGATTCAAGGTGAAATTGGGTTTGTTACTGATTCAAGATGAGGGCACAGAGAGGCAGGGGTGAGGTCAAGAAGGGACTTTTATGCCTTAATGGTTTTCCTTTTATTCTAAGTACAATGGACACTATTTTAAGGAAGGGAAGGCCCTGATGATAAACATGGCTAATTTTTATTGAGTGCTTACTATGAGCTATGGGCTTTCCTGATAGCTCAGTTGGTAAAGAACCTGCCTGCAATACGGGAAACCCTGCTTCAATTCCCGGGTTGGGAAGGTCCACTGGAGAAGGGATAGGCTACCCACTCCAGTATTCTTGGGCTTCCATTGTGGCTCAGCTGGTAAAGAATGCACCTGCAATGTGGGAGACCTGGGTTCAATCCCTGGGTTGGAAAGATCCCCTGCAGAAGGGAAAGGCTGCCCACTCCAGTATTCTGGCCTGGAGAATTCCATGGACTGTATAGTCCATGGGGTCGCAAAGAGTCGGACATGACTGAGTGACTTTCACTTCACTACCATAAGCTAGGTATTATTCTAAAANATGGGGCCCAGGCACTGACGGTTTGTATAAACTCTCCAGGTGATTCTAAGGTGAAGCCAGTGTTCAGAGCCACTGGCTTACAGCAATAGTTCTCAAGCATTTACATGCAACAAAATCACCCATAGGGTGTGTGGAACCACAGATTTTGGGGCCTCACAATTGAAGTTTTGATTCAGTAGGTTTAGGGTGGTGCCTGAGAATTTTCATTTCCAATAGTCTCCAGGAAATGACTGTGTTGTTGGTCCAGAGAGGAAACAGCTTCTCCTTCTGAAGATTAAACCGCATCATTAATTAGCTGTATTACCTTGAGAAATTCATGCTGAAACTCATAAACAGAAATTCATGCAGTTGCCCTATTTATTGCAAAAAAATGAGAAATGTACATGGAAGTACTTTGTAAACTATAAACACAGGATGAAAATTAATTTTTAATTATTTCTATTCAAATTTCCATTTTGCTCTGTGTGTAATAGATCTAGCTGTGCTCATTACAACTTACAGGGAGATTTATTTATTTATTGAAAAAGTAACTAACACAAGCCATTATATATGAGGCCCTGGATCAAATCCTGTAGTATAACAGTGATATGATAAGTGTATCTCTCTCCTCACAAAGTTTATATTCTGGTGCCGGGCCAAATTCACCTGTTTCTATATGACCTGTGAGTCTAGCATGGTTTTTACATTTTTTGATGGTGGAAAAAAATCAAAAGAATATATTTCATGATTTAAAATTATATGGAATTCAGGTGTGAGTGTCTAGAAATAAAGTTTTATGGGAACATAGATATGCTTATTTCAGTTTTGTACTTTAACTGCTTTCACTCTACAATTCTAGTGGACTGTTGTAGTTGTGATAAGGATGGTATGGCCCACAAAGACTACAATATTTACTCTCTGGCCCTCTACAGAAAAAATCTGCTGACTCTTGTCCTAGGGGAAGAGTGAAATCCCTCCATAGTAAGTCCTGGGAGGAAGCAAACAAAAGACTGGATAAACTCACAGAAGCATGGATGTCCTGTGGATAGGGAGGCCAGGGAAGGTTTCTCCAAAGAGATCACATTAACCCAGGACCTAAAAAATGAAAGGGGTTAATCATGCTGATTTTCAGGGAAGAAGAGAACAACAGGTACAAAGGCCCTGAGGTGACCAGTTTGGCTCTTTTGAATCATGTAAGAAGATTAGCATAGCTGAAGCATAGATTCAAGGTGAAATTGGGTTTGTTACTGATTCAAGATGAGGGCACAGAGAGGCAGGGGTGAGGTCAAGAAGGGACTTTTATGCCTTAATGGTTTTCCTTTTATTCTAAGTACAATGGACACTATTTTAAGGAAGGGAAGGCCCTGATGATAAACATGGCTAATTTTTATTGAGTGCTTACTATGAGCTATGGGCTTTCCTGATAGCTCAGTTGGTAAAGAACCTGCCTGCAATACGGGAAACCCTGCTTCAATTCCCGGGTTGGGAAGGTCCACTGGAGAAGGGATAGGCTACCCACTCCAGTATTCTTGGGCTTCCATTGTGGCTCAGCTGGTAAAGAATGCACCTGCAATGTGGGAGACCTGGGTTCAATCCCTGGGTTGGAAAGATCCCCTGCAGAAGGGAAAGGCTGCCCACTCCAGTATTCTGGCCTGGAGAATTCCATGGACTGTATAGTCCATGGGGTCGCAAAGAGTCGGACATGACTGAGTGACTTTCACTTCACTACCATAAGCTAGGTATTATTCTAAAAGCAGTCCATTTTTCAAAAAAAAGTTGTAAGATAAAGGCTATTGTTATCCTCATTTCACTGATGACAAAAGTAAGGTGCAGATAAATTCAACACCAAAAGTCACAGATTTGAGATTAGAACCCAGAAAATATGGCAACTGTTTGGAGGTATAAAAGGAGAAACAGATCAACTGGGAAGCTGTTCCACAAGTCCAAGCAAGAGATAGTGTGGGCCAATCTAAGGAGTTCACAACCATACACGACAGTAGTCATATATGGTGAGAGTTTGACTATAAAGAAAGCTGAGCACCAAAGAATTGATGCTTTTGAACTGTGGTGTTGAAGAAGAATCTTGAGAGTCCCTTGGATTGCAAGGAGATCCAACCACTCCACCCAAAAGGAAATCAGTCCTGAATATTCACTGGAGGGACTAATGCTGAAGCTGAAACTACAATACTTTGGCCACCTGATGCAAAGAACTGATTCATGTGAAAAGACCCTGATGCTGGGAATGATTGAAGGCAGGAGGAGAAGGAAGACAATGGCAGAGCATGAGATGGTTGGATGGCATCATTGACTCAATAGGCATGAGTATGAGTAAACTCCAGGAGTTGGTGATGGACCGGGAACCCTGGCATGTTGCAGTCCATGGGGTTGCAAAGAGTTGGACACGACTGAGTGACTGAACTGAACTGATCTAAGGAGTTAGCAGAAGAGATGGGCAGAAGAGGCTAAGGCCTAATCAAGAGGTCAGGTTGATGGGACCTGTGTTTGTCTAGGGGATAGAAGTGAGAGAAAGGTCAAGGACAACTTCCAAATTTCAGGTCTGGATTAATCGATATTTATTGAACATGCCTTTTCATACTGTTTCATGGGGTTCTCAAGGCAAAAATATGGAGGTGGTTTGCCATTCCCTTCTTCACTGGACTACATTTTGTCAGAACTCTCTACCATGACCCGTCTGTCTTGGGTGGCCCTACATGGTACAGCTCATACTTTCCTTGAGTTAGACCAGGCTGTGGTCCATGTGATCAGTTTGATTAGTTTTCTGTGATTGCAGTTTTCATTCTGTCTGCCCTCTGATGAATAAGGATAAGAGGCTTATGGGTCAAATTGCCAACATCTGTTGGATCATAGAAAAAGCAAGAGAGTTCCAGAAAAACATGCTGCTTTATTGACTACACCAAAGCCTTTGACTGTGTGGATCACAGCAAACTATGGAAAATTCTTAAAAAGATGGGAATACTAGATCACCTGAACTTCCTCCTGAGAAATCCACATGAAAGAGGAAGCAACAGTTAGAACTGGACATGGAACAACAGACTGGTGCCAAAGAGGGAAAGGAGTACATCAAGGCTATATATTGTAACCCTACTTATTTAACTTACATGAAGAGTACATCATGCAAATGCTGAACTGGATGAAGCACAGGCTGGAATCAAGATTTCCAGGAAAAATATCAGTAACCTCAGATATGCAGATGACACCACCCTTATGGCAGAAAGCAAAGAAGAACTAAAGAGACTGTTGGTGAAAGTGAAAGAGGAGAGTGAAAAAGCTGGCTTAAAACTCAACATTCAGAAAATGAAGATCATGGCATCCAGTCCCATCACTTCATGGCAAATAGATGGGGAAACAATGGAAACAAAGACAGACTTTATTTTCTTGGCTCTGAAATCACTGCAGACGGTGCCTGCACCCATGACATTAAAAGATGCTTACTCCTTGCAAGAAAAGCTATGACCAACCTAGACAGCATATTAAAAAACAGAGACATTACTTTGCCAACAAAGGTCCAGCCAATCAAAGCTATGATTTTTCCAGTACTCATGTATGGATGTGAGAGTTGGGCTATAAAGAAAGCTGAATGCTGAAGAATTGATGCTTTTGAACTACGGTGTTGGAGAAGACTCTACCAATCAGTCAATCCTAAAGGAAATCAGTACTGAATATTCCATTGGAAGGACTGATGCTAAAGCTGAAACTCCAATACTCTGGCTACCTGATGTGAAGAATGGACTCATTTGAAAAGACCCTGATACTGTCAAAAATTGAAGGCAGGAGCAGAAGGGGAAGGCGACAGAGGATGAGATGGTTGGATGGCATCACCAACTCAATGGACATGAGTTTGAGAAATCTCTAGGAGTTGGTGATGGACAGGGAAGCCTGGCATTCTGCAGTCCATAGGATGGCAGAGTCAGACACGACTGAGCAACTGAACTGAACTGATTGAACATGCCATTACCAGAAGCCTCAGTGGACTCTATAATTTGGAACAGGAATCACAAATGCATATAAATACATATCTTACTCTCACTCCCCCATCCCTGAGAACTGTGCACCTTTTGAGAGTATAGACAGTGAGCCTTTTTTTTTTTTTTTTTTCTGTCTCCAACATGTAATAGAATGTATGGCATATTACAGCCTGGTCAATATGATTTATAGAAAGTTGAGTAAATTTAAGTACTTATGTATGTTGCCCATGTATAAGTTGACCAGGCTTGGCCACATCGAATTTTTACCAGAAAACTGTTATTTGAATGCTGAAACCTCAGTGTTAAGTAGATTGGCTTATTTTGCAGAGAAGTTGTTTTTTATTTATTATTTTTTTCTTTTATCATGTCAAAAACTTTTCAGGGTTGGATTCCCTCTTGACCAGTCCTTGAAATTCTCTGAGTATTTCTCTAAGTATTTATAGCTCTTCAACTTAAAAATTAATATTAAAAAGAGGTCATAAAAAGATTCAAAAATATATGTGTCTATGACTTCTGTCCCTTCTTTTTAAGGATGTTAGGAAATTAAAGAAAAATTGGATTTGGTTTATACATATTTCTATTCACAGATTCTTCAATTTCATCTTGCAGAGATCAGCAGAGGGTTTTCTGGCTCCTCAGTGACCTTTAAGTTCCCTTGATCCCGATGCTGTGACCTCTTCTAACTCACTGGATCCCTTCAGATTCTCTGAGATGTCACACACAGGTTGCCAGGCAACGCTAACAAGACCGGTCCTTATCCTGGAGTTAGGCATCAGCTGCTGTCATCACATTTTAAGTTATTATTACTATTTAACAAAACAGTGGCCAAGGCCCGTGTCTCTCTCAGTGGGATACTCTCTCTGGAGAAAATACTCATGTAGATTTCCTGGGAAACTGATTTATTTCCTTTTCTTAAAACAGATCACTGTTAAGTCTGTAAAGGGTAGACAAGGTCTAGGATAGGGTAAAAGGAGTGTGGTGCTGGACAGATGAAAAGACACCACACAGGCTGTCTTGAGCAGATGAATAATCAGTATGTGCAAATTATACATAGGAACAGAGCAGAAAACACATTTATTTCTTGACAGTTGCTAAGACTACCAGTGTTTTGGTAAATTCCTAAGTATGAGCCTGAACTTGAGTTATAGAAACTGTGTACCCCAGAGCCAACCTTTCAGTGTGAAAATGAGTTTAACAAGTAGGATTTTCACTTAGAATTTTAGAGATGTTTTGTTTTCTAATTCTTTACTAATGTTTGGTGAACACAGTGACAAGCATAATTCCTTGGTCATTGTCATTACTTGATAAGTATCTGTGGATTGGGGTTATTTATGCAACAAACTTTTCCCATTGTGCTTACAGATGGAGTTTCTCAACCAAGCAGTCAAACCCATATTTATTAAGCTCCTACTATTTGTCCTTCAATGTGCTTGGGAATTTGAGAGATGAAGTAGAAAACCTAACAGTTGCTTTTAAGTGCACAACTTATTTGAGACCATAATTACACAATCCTTATCTTTATTGAACACCTACTATGGGCCAGGCACAAGGACGAACATTTTCTAGCCTCTGTCTCCAGTCCATACAACAGCCCTCCATGGTGGAGGCCTTTGTTATCTTGTCCGAGGTTACACAGTTTGTTATGGGGGGGAACTCAAGTTCTATACCAGGCAGGGCTGGAACCAAAGATCTTCTATTTCTGCCTATGCCTACGGTATTAGCACACATGAACATATTCATGCATTTGGTCTTTCACTTAATATCTATATGGTTCTACCACATACCTGACACAGCGCTCAGTCCCTGGGAGAGAAAGAGAAAGTCTCAAAGGACCCATTGAATAAAACAAACCAAGTTCTTTCCCTCATGGAACTTGTATTCTAGTGGGAAAGAAAAACAAGCAAGGAACTAAACAGTAAGCACACAACTGAGTAAGCGAACAAGCAAGCATTTATAATTTCTGGTAGTATAGTATGGTCTGATGAAATACAGCCAGGGACAGAGGAGAGTTAACATGATCTGCTCCAGTTTGCCTGCTATAGACCCAGAGTTGCTTATTTTTCATTCAGTGGACTTTCTACTTCATGATTTCTTAGAAAAGCCAGAATCTTCAAGCATTTCCAGCTTGTGACATGGGATCTGAAGTGATTGGCTAATAGTGCTCACTTTAACATCACAATGTACTATTCCATTTAAAATCAAGTATAATAACTTTGAAAGCCAAAAGTTGAAACACATTACATCTTGGTGATATATGTAACTGGACCATCTGCCTCCTATTACAACTCCTAATTCTTTGACTTATGTTGATAGCTATGATAATGATAATGAAGCAACAATTTCGAGAGTGTAAATACTATGCAATAGGCCCTCTGTTACTAGTGAAAACAAACAAACAAAAGCCACTGATTTTCTCCCTATGTCTTATGACTCTGAGACGAGAAGAGGCACAAAGGAAGGTCTTTTTAATTCTGTTGCCTGCCTCCCTTTCTCCCCTAACCTGCCAAACAAGGCAAAGTCACCAGTAGAAAGCTAAACATTGCTGCAAATGTGAAGAGTAATTCTACTATTAAAGAAGAACAACCCAGGAAGACACAGCCACTAACAAGCATTAAAAAAAAAAATAGGCAGAACAAACCCTTGTATA
>SJYH01007553.1:34554-45820 GCA_006408735.1 Sylvicapra grimmia | reverse complement strand
GGAGTGTGGAGGTGGGTTAGTAAGAATGGCAGTATGAAATAGTGGGTATCAGGAAGAAGACCAGAACCCTATGCTTGTATAAATTTATTTTGGGCTGTGTCAGGTCTCAGTTGTGGCACCAAGCCTTAGTTGTCCCGCAGCATGTGAGATTTTAGCTCCCCCACCAGGGATTGAATCTGTGTTCTCTGTTTTGGAAGGTGGATTCCACTGGACCACCAGGAAAGTCCCCTGTGAGCCCCTATGCAGTGGCAGATGCTTGATTCTGCCACTGAGTTTGACCTGGGATAATCAACTTTGGTTTTAATATTTGAATCTTTAAAATTAGAACAATACATTAGTAGATCTATAGGAGACTCTAAGATTTAGTGTATCCCTAAATATCACCATAAAATTGCCTACTGCATTAGCTATTTTTTGTTCCTCCGCTTTGCGCCATAAAAAACCTTCTTCACATGAGGAAAGAGCAGCCTCGAATTCTTTATGTGGATTTCTGAAGCTGTGAGATGTTTCAGGAGGTTCCAGCATGTTTTTTCAAGGCTGAATTCCCTTTGAGGATAACTGAAGGGACACTGATAAGGGCCTGAGACTCCATGGGGAGTCTCTCACTGTGAACCAAGGAATGACAAGTGTTGATTCTGTTCGCAGACTCCAAGAACAGGCACTTGAGGGGAGAGATCAAATTAGCCAAGATGGCACGTTCAGGCTCTCTTGCCCCACATTTAGTAGATAATGAGTATTTGAAAGCTGAGATCATTTATAGCACTGTGCATACCCCTTACAAGGTACCCTCTTGGTCAGGGGCTACTTTGTGCTGTATGAGCTCCACCCAAAAATCTGGTGGCAATCCTGCTGTGTCACCGCTGTGTCCGTTGGGTCAGCCACAAGGGGAGAGAATATAGTGTGCCTGCTGCTGTGGCTGCTGTGCCAGCCAGGGGAGAAGAAACGTGTCTGCATTTCCTATGGCTCCCCTAGTCTCCTTCCAGCCTCTTAGCTCATGCCTTGCCTACCCTGGGTTCAACTAACAGTGTGCACAGCATGAACGGCAATACAACTGGCATAGTCAGCAGGATACCCAGTGGGTAGAGGAGCTTGAGGTGCCTCTGGATGGAGGAAGCCGGTGGCCCCCAGACAGCATGTGGCACTGTGTGCCTGTGATCCTCTCAGTGTAGGCTCTGGTGGAAGCCTGGGAGGTGGTGGACAGTTCACTGGATGGCAATGAAAAGGCATTACAGGGGTGAGTTCCTGTTTGCCAAACAAGGCAGCACTGGGCTGCTGCTGGCACCATTGGGTAGATTTTCCTGACTGCCCTGAAGGTGAATATGGATAGCTCTCTCTGTGATGCTGTGTCAGTGCGCAATGTGCAGAGGCCCTTGGAAGAACTAGAGCACGGGCTTTAAAGCAAGAACCCCTTGGCCCAGAAAGAACCAGCATCTGGGACTGCAAGGCGGTAAGTGATGGTGATGATGAACGTTATGAGACTGCATGTCGCCGCTTGGCAGCGAGGCCCATTGTACAGCAGAAAGTGAAGCATGAGCAGTCTATGGCCCACAGGGGAGGGGGTCCTCGAGGGCCTCCAGTGTGGCTGAATTCACAATGTATCGACCATATCCTCAGGCAGAGTTGGTCAACTTGGGTAAAAAGTTTTGGCAAAAGCAAGGGGAATCTTGACAGCTTGGCTTTTGTGACTCTGGGACACAGGAGTGGGCCTGGCACTTGTGGGAGTGTTGCAGGTCCTTACTAGAGAAGTAGAGGGATGGCATCTGAGTACCATGTTGAAAGTGTGAAGACCCCAGAGGGGGCCCAAACTGCAAGAGGCCCATCTGGGTTTCACAGATGCAACTGGGGGCTGATTTGTGTGAAAGTGTACTCAACTCACTCCAGTACTCTTGCCTAGAAAATCCCCTGGATGGAGGAGCTTGGTGCAGGCTACTGTCCATGGGGTCGCAAAGAGTAGGGCATGACTGAGCGACTTCACTTCCATACTGTAAAGTAGACGTAAAAAAAAAAAAATCTACTTCTGCTTTATTGACTACACCAAAGCCTTTGACTGTGTAGATCACAACAAACTGGAAAATTCTTCAGAGATGGGAATACCTGCCTCATGAGAAATTTGAAGGCCGGTCAAGAAGCAACCATGATAATCATGATGATAAACGAAGATAATCACAATGGTGTGATCACTCACCTAGAGCCAGACATCCTGGAATGTGAAGTCAAGTGGGCCTTAGGAAGCATCACTATGAACAAAGCTAGTGGAGGTGAAGGAATTCCAGTTGAGCTATTTCAAATCCTGAAAGATGATGCTGTGAAAGTACTGCACTCAATATGCCAGCAAATTTGGAAAACTCAGCAGTGGCCACAGGACTGGAAAAGGCATTTCTCATTCCAATCCCAAAGAAAGGCAATGCCAAAGAATGCTCAAAGTACCACACAATTGCACTCATCTCACACTCTAGTAAGGTAATGCTCATAATTCTCCAAGCAAGGCTTCAGCAATATGTGAACCATGAACTTCCAGATGTCCAGGCTGGTTTTAGAGAAGGCAGAGGAACCAGAGATCAAATTGCCAACATCTGCTGGATCATTGAAAAGCAAGAGAATTCCAGAAAAGCATCTATTTCTGATTTATTGACTATGCCAAAGCCTTTGACTATGTGGATCACAATACACTGTGAAAAATTCTGAAAGAGATGGGAATACCAGACCACCTGACCTGCCTCTTGAGAAATCTGTATTCAGCTCAGAAAGCAACAGTTAGAACTGGACATGGAACAACAGACTGGTTCCAAATAGGAAAAGGAGTATGTCAAGGCTGTATATTGTCAGCCTGCTTATTTAACTTATATGTAGAGTAAATCATGAGAAATGCTGGGCTGGAGGAAGCACAAGCTGGAATCAAGATTGCCAGGAGAAATATCAATAACCTCAAATATGCAGATGACACCACCCTTATGGCGGAAAGTGAAGAAGAACTAAAGAGCCTCTTGATGAAAGTATACGAGGAGAGTGAAAAAGTTGGTTTAAAGCTCAACATTCAGAAAACTAAGATCATGGCATTCAGTCCCATCACTTCATGACAAGTAAATGGGGAAACAGTGGAAACAGTGGCTGACTTTATTTTGGGGGGCTCCAAAATCACTGCAAATGGTGATTGCAGCCATGAAATTAAAAGACATTTACTCCTTCAAAGGAATGTTATGACCAACCTAGACAGGATATTAAAAAGCAGAGATATTACTTTGTAAACAAAGGTCTGTCTAATCCAGGCTTTGGTTTTTCCAGTGGTCATGTACAGATGTGAGAGTTGGACTATAAAGAAAGCTGAGCACCGAAGACTTGATGCTTTTGACCTGTGGTGTGGGAGAAGACTCTTGATAGTCCCTTGGGCTGCAAAGAGATCCAACCAGTCCATCCTAAAGGAGATCAGTCCTGGGTGTTCATTGGTAGGACTGATGTTGAAGCTGAAACTCCAGTACTTTGGCCACCTGATGCAAAGAGCTGATTCATTTGAAGATACCCTGATGTTGGGAAAGATTGAAGGCAGGTGGAGAAGGGGACGACAGAGGATGAGATGGTTGGATGGCATCAACAACTCAATGGATATGGATTTCAGTGTACTCCGGGAGTTGGTGATGGACAGGGCGGCCTGGTGTGCTGTGGTTAATGAGGTCGCAAAGAGTTGGACATGACTGAGTGACTGAACTGAACTGAATAAGAGCAACAGTTAGAACCGGACATGGAACAACAGACTGGTTCCAAATTGGGAAAGGAGTATGTCAAGGCTGTCACCCTGCTTATTTAAATTTTATGCAGAGTACATCATGCTAAATTAGGGCTAATGAAGCACAGGCTGGAGTCAAGATTTCCAGGAAAAATATCAACAACATCAGATACACAGATGACAGCACCCTCATGGCAGAAAGCAAAGAAAAACTAAAGAGCCTCTTGATGAAAATGAAACAGGAGAATGAAAAAGCTGGCTTAAAACTCAACATTTGAAACACTGACATCATGGCATCCAGTCCCATCACGTCATGGCAAATAGATGCGGAAACAATGGAAACAGTGACAGATTTTATTTTCTTAGGCTCCAAGACCACTGCAGATGGTGACTGCAGCCATGAAATTAAATGAGGCTTGCTCTTTGAAAGAAAAGCTATGACCAATGTAGATAGCATATTACAAAGCAGAGACATTACTTTGCTGACAAAGGTCCATCTAGTCAAAGCTATGCTTTTTCTAACAGTCATGTATGGATGTGAATTCAGTTCATTTCAGTCACTCAGTCGTATCTGACTCTTTGTGATCGCATGGACCACAGCACACCAGACCTCTCTGTCCATCACCAACTCCTAGAGTTTACCCAAACTCATGTCCATTTTGTCAGTGATGCCATCCAACCATCTCATCCTCTGTCATCCCCTTCTCCTCTTGCCTTCAATCTTTCCCAGCATCAGGGTCTTTTTAAATGAGTCAGCTCTTCGCATCAGGTGGCCAAAGTATTGGAATTTCAGCTTCAACATCAGTCCTTCCAATGAACACTCAGGACTGATCTCCTTTAGGATGGACTTGTTGGATCTCCTTGTAGTCCGAAGGACTCTCAAGAGTCTTCTTCAATACCACAGTTCAAAAGCATCAATTCTTCTTTGCTCAGCTTTCTTTATAGTCCAACTCTCAAATCCAAACATGACTACTGGAAAAACAATAGCCTTGACTAGATGGACCTTTGTTGGCGAAGTAATGTCTCTGCTTTTTAATATGCTGTCTAGGTTGATCATAGCTTTTCTTGCAAGGAGCAAGCGTCTTTTAATTTCATGGCTGCAGTGATTTTGAAGCCCAAGAAAATGAAGTCAGCCATTGTTTCCACTGTTTCTCCATTTATTTGACACGAAGTGATGGGACTGGATGCCATAATCTTAGTTTTCTGAATGCTGAGCTTTAAGTGAACTTTTTCACTCTCCTCTTGTACTTTCATCAAGAGGCTCTTTGGTTCTTCACTTTCTGCCATAAGGGTGGTGTCATCTGCATATCTCAGGTTATTGATATTTCTCCCGGAAATCTTGATTCCAGCTTGTGCTTCCTCCAGCCAAGCATTTCTCATGATGTACTCTGCATATAAGTTAAATAAGCAGGCTGACAATATACAGCCTTGACATACTCCTTTTCCTGTTTGGAACTAGTCTGTTGTGCCATGTCCAGTTCCAACTGTTGCTTCCTGACCTGCATACAGGTTTCTCAAGAGGCAATTCAGGTGGTCTGGTATTCCCATCTCTTTCAGAATTTTCCACAGGTTTTTTTTTTTTTTTTTTTTTTTGTGATCCACACAGTCAAATGCTTTGGCATAGTCAGTAAAGCAGAAATAGATGTTTTTCTGGAACTCTTTTGCTTTTTTGAATGTGAAAGTTGGGATGCTTCCTAAGGCCCACTTGACTTTGCATTCCAAGAAACTATAAAGAAAGCTGAATGCTGAAGAACTGATGCTTTTGAACTATGGTAATGGAGAAGACTCTTGAGAGTCCCTGGACTGCAAGGAGATCAAATCAGTCATTACTAAAGGAAATTAATCCTGAATATTCATTGGAAGGACAAATGCTGAACCTGAAACTCCAATACTTTGGCCACCTGATATGAAGACTTGACTCACTGGAAAAGACCTTGATGCTGGAAAAGTCTGAAGGCAGGAGAAGGGGCTGACAGAGGATGAGATGGTTGGATGGCATCACTGACTGGATGGACATGAGTTTGAGTAAGCTCCGGGAGTTGGTGACGGATAGCGAAACTTGGTGTGCTATAGTCCATGGGATTGCAAAGAGTCGGACATGATTGATGAACTGAACTGATACTGTAAAGACTGTGTCTTCAGATTTAGGAGAATATAATCTTGAAGGTAGACTGTGAATGCTGCAAACATCCCCTCCTTGAAGGGGTGGGCTTAGCACCTGTAGGAGGTTTTGTGGGTCCTTAATGAAAATTCTGCTGAAGTGGAATTGCCCTTTTGGAGGCTTTCCTGCAATCTCACAAAGACAGATGGTGGATTGGACTTGGGCAAGGAAATAAAGGCACTCCACATGTGTGTGGCTCTTCTAGCCCCATGAGGGCAAGGACTGCAACATGAGTTCCAGGTGATACCTGGCATTGGTTTTTGCCATGTGTTGGGGATGTAACTCTTTGTTGTTGTAGCCACTGCTGTTAAGAAGATGTAAATCTTAGGGTCAGTGTTACCCACCAGGGGAATATTGCAGAAGATGGACTGTGTATAGAATGTCAAGTGAGAGACCCTGAAGGGGTAGAGCGTGGGGAGAGACCAAATTAGCCAAGATGACACGTTCAGGGTCTCTTGCCCCACATTTTGTAAATAATGACTATGTTAACCACTGAGATCATTTATATGGCACCGCGCATGCGCGTCACGAGGTACCCGCTTGGTCATGAGCTACTTTGTCCTGTACGGATGTATGAGCTCTACCCAAAAAACTGGTGGCAATCCTGCTGTGTCACCGCTGTGTCCGTTGGGTCAGCCACGAGAGGAGAGAATATAGTGTGTCTGCTGCCATAGCTGCTGTGCCAGCCAGGGGAGAATAAACGTGTCTGCCTTTCCTACCATTTCTCTAGTCTTCTCCCAACCTCTTAGCTCATGGCTTGCCTGCCCTGTGTTCAATGAACAGTATGCAGTGTTTGCATCTCTGATTCCTGAAGACAACTGGCGTTCACGAACAGGATCAGCGATACAGTTATCTCTATCAGCTTCAGCCTCATATCCCCTAGTTTTCAGCACCAACTTGCTAATTCATTTACATAACTATCTGAGCATTTAACTCAGACACACAAGTTCTGGAAAAACAACAAAAGTGATAAGGCTGCTTAACAATCTATTGAAGTTCTAAGACAATCAGTAAGTGTGAGTGGAAATCTGGATGTCTGAAAATTTGGTTGACCTAAAATATTTCTTAAACGGCCAGAAATATTCAAGTGAGTGGAAAACTTACCTGATCTGTTCTAGGCAGAAATTGACTAACTAAGTTAATAGTTCATTTTATACATCTAATTTTAAAAATAATAATTCAGGTATTTGCTGCCAGGTATATATGCAGAGCACATTATGAGAAACACTGGGCTGGAAGAAGCACAAGCTGGAATCAAGATTACCAGGAGAAATATCAATAACCTCAGATAGGCAGATGACACCACCCTTATGGCAGAAAGTGAAGAGGAGCTAAAAAGCCTCTTGATGAAAGTGAAAGAGGAGAGTGAAAAAGTTGGCTTAAAGCTCAACATTCAGAAAACGAACATCATGGCATCTGGTCCCATCACTTCATGGGAAATAGATGGGGAAACAGTGGAAACAGTGTCAGACTTTATTTTTTGGGGCTCCAAAATCACTGCAGATGGTGACTGCAGCCATGAAATTAAAAGACACTTACTCCTTGGAAAGACAGTTATGACCAACCTAGATAGCATATTCAAAAGCAAAGACATTACTTTGCCAACAAAGGTCCATCTAGTCAAGGCTATGGTTTTTCCAGTAGTCATGTATGGATGTGAGAGTTGGATTGTGAAGAAAGCTGAGCACCGAAGAATTGATGCTTTTGAACTGTGGTGTTGAAGACTCTTGAGAGTCCCTTGGACTGCAAGGAGATCTAACCAGTCCATTCTGAAGGAGATCAACCCTGGGATTTCTTTGGAAGGAATGATGCTAAAGCTGAAACTCCAGTACTTTGGCCACCTCATGAGAAGAGCTGACTCATTGGAAAAGACCTTGATGCTGGGAGGGATTGGGGGCAGGAGGAGAAGGGGATGACAGAGGATGAGATGGCTGATGCATCACTGACTCAATGGATAAGAGTTTGGGTGACCTCTGGGAGTTAGTGATAGACAGTGAGGCCTGGCGTGCTGCAATTCATGGGGTTGCAAAGAGTTGGACACAACTGAGCGACTGAACTGAACTGAAACAGGGCTCCAGAATTACCCAGTTTTTAAAAAGTATGAGCCAAGAACTCTCACTCTTTTTTTTTTTTTTTTTTAACTATTGGAGTGGAGTTGCTTTATTTTTGTATTTCTACTGTACAGAAAAGTGAATCAGCTATAAGTATGCATATACCCTCTAATTTTTGGATTTCCTTTTACTTCAGGTCACCACAAAACATTGGATAGAGTTCCCTGAGCTATACAGTAGGTGATCATTAGTTATCTATTGTATACATAAGATCAATAGTGTATATATATCAATCTCAGTCTTCCAACTTATCCCTCTAGAATTACCCACATTTATGCTGTTCCTTACATCTTCTTAAAAGCAATCAGTGCATGATAAACTCTTACTAGGTAATTTTAAGCAAACACTTGAGGTCTTTTTCCTTCTAGAAAGAGCTGAAATTCCCTTTTTCCACCTTAAAGAAATAGTAGTACCACTGTGGTGTTGTAATAAAATCTACTAATTTTACAGGTGCTTTCCATTTACAATTCATTTAAAGAGCATCTCTGATTCCTGAAAGGGGGCAATTGAACATCAGGAAATGAGGCTTTCCTCTCTAGCTGATATCATGTCTTTTTCATCATGTCATATCTGGTGTATTACACAATGTTTCTACTATCAGAAATTTTTCTTGTGACCACCTATGGTGATGGTTATAAAGGAATGTCAGCCAGGATTATAACCTAAAGTTCTAATTTGCTTTCTCAGTCTATTGTACTTTGGATGAGAATAGTCATATCTCTCTATGTAGATTCAAGTACAGCTTCCAGTTCATATATACTTCATAAGTTTGGAATTAAGTAATGTGACCACAGAAATGGAAAGTATGAGCTCTGATTTAAACTGAAGGTTCTACGTGGGAATCATTTTCATTTGACAAGTGGATAATTGTTTTAATTTTCCAGATGACTCTGGAAATATCCCTCTGTGACTATCCAGCTCTGGACCAAAGCTTAGAATATTAATCTAATGGAATTGAATAGCTACCTAGTCCAATTTCATGCCTAAAGACTGGAGATGGTTCTTATAAAATCAACTGTCTTTTTTCTCCTACTTTTATCTGTAAACCTAACATATTTGACAGTTGAGCATTCTTCTCATAAATATAGCCCAGGGGCTAATTTGCATTGTCACAGGTTGAAGTGGGATGCCTCATATCTCAGGAGCCTCTTTAGAAAAGGCTCCCTGGCTCCGTGTCTTGGACTACAAGAAGGACTTTGAAAAGGCTTAAGGTGATGTTTCCCAATTAAGGCCCAGATACTTACATGATGGACATGATCCCCCATGGGGAGAAGATCTTCACAAAAGTAAAGTAACAGGAGAGAGAAAAAGAGCACAGAGTACTGAGGTTAGGAAGACTAGGTAGCACGTAACATGTATTTGGTTTTTACACTTTTGGACTCAGTCAGTGAAACATAGAATAATGTCTTGCTCCTTTGGCTCTGTAGCTCAAGCCAGTTTATCTAGTCTAATTCTGATATAGATGGAGCCTGTAGGAGCAAAGTCTCTCCATGCCAAGCATGCTCTGGCAGACAAACATGCTGACCTGGAGGAGAGGCAGCAGGCTCAGCCAGAGTTGGGAGAAGTGTCCCTGGCAGGGATGTGAAACAACAGATGTAGACCTGAGAGGAGAGCAGTGGGCAATTATGATACCAACTGGAATTGCAATGTGGTATGTGTTGGTGTCTCAACAGGATATGCGACTATAGTAGGAATAATAATAATGACATTAACACATTTTTTGCTGGGTTATTTTCATATATTAGCACATTTAATTTTCATAGTAATCACATAAAAGAGCTGTTATTGTCTTTTTAATGCATATCAAAAAAGTAGAAGTTGCAAGACTTTAAAACCACACAGCTATAAAATTGGAGCTAAGATTTGGACTCATTCTGACTTGAAACAAAACCACTTCAATGTCACAAACAATAGAAACTGCCCCTGAAATGAATGGGCCTTTAGTGACTCAGGGATAGGGTTAACACATTCTCAGGAGAACCATCTTGCGAGCAGTGGTCAGCACTGGGAAAGGCTGGGCCATGGTCAGAGTGTCTGGAACAGAGTAGGGTTATAAGAAAGAGACAGTGTGGTAGAGTGGCCCTGGAGGTGGAGACAGAAACTGGGATCAGTGACGGTGTCCGTGCTTCCCTTCTAGTCTGAGAGCATTTGAAAGGGCAAGAATTATGTCTCATTAATTTTTGTATTTTCAGCACCTAGGATAGTAACTGGTGCATTCAAAGTGGTAAACAGATTCTTAAATGTTTGAACTCAAGGCGGTTGCACAAGACTCAAGGTAGCAGGGAGGTGGCGATCAGCTGTAATGGACAAGATCAGATGCCAACAGGGTGATGCCAGCGTGACTCTGCTATATAGAGGGTCAAGTCTACCCCAATTTGGCAGGGTCATTGGGATCCACCAGAAGTAGAAGACATTGTTTCCCCTTTACATCTGCAGTCCCCAACCTTTTTGACACCAGGGAGCGATTTCATGGAAGACGATTTTTCCATGGATCAGGTTGAGGGGATGGTTTCAGGATGATTCAAGTGCATTACATTTATTGTGCACTTTATTTCTACTATTATTACATCAGCTCCACTTTATATCGTAAAGCATTAGGTCCCAGAGTTAGAGACCCCTGCCTTACATGATGAAGGCAGCATCCTCTGGCAGATAATTTTTACTTTGAGGGAATATGATTTAATATACTTATTAGTTTTTTAAAATATAAATTTATTATTTATTTTAATTGGAGGCTAATATGCTTATTAGTTTTTAAGAACTTATTACATGCAAGCCACTATGCTAAGTTCTGAGGCAATCAAAACTCCCGAAGTCCTTCCCCATAATAGATGTGTGTGTGTGCTCAGTCATGTCTAATTCCTTGAGACCCTCTGGACTGTAGTCTACCAGGCTCCTCTGTCCATGGAATTTTCCAAACAAGAATACTTGAGTGGGTTGCCATTACCTCCTCCAGGGGATCTTCCTGACCCAGGGATGGAACTTGTGTCTCCTGCACTGGCAGGCAGGTTCTTTACCACTGAGGAATCTTATGGGAAGTCCATAAGAAACTTACCAGGTGATTACAGGCAACTAAGATTGCCAGGCGGAGAAGGCAATGGCAAGCCACTCCAGTGCTCTTGCCTGGAAAATCCCATGGATGGAGGAGCCTGGTAGGCTGCAGTCCATGGGGTCGCTGGAAGTCAGATGCGGCTGAGCGACTTCACTTTCACTTTTCGCTTTCACACAATGGAGAAGGAAATGGCAACCCACTCCAGTGTTCTTGCCTGGAGA